>JAYEVH010000435.1:0-216006 GCA_036346255.1 Ampelocalamus luodianensis | reverse complement strand
CGGTCTATCTTCTCTTCTTCATCGCCTACGTCCTTTGGGAGCGTGGCGAGCAAGTCAGTTAAACTTGGTTAGATATTCATTGATCGTCATTTGACCTTGCTTGAGAGTTCTAAACTCATTCTTCTTTAGCCTCATTGTACGGCAGGTACAAAGTTAGTCTGAAGCGCGTCTTGAACTCGTTCGTGAGATTGGCGCGCCATGCGGTGCGGGCTCGTCGGTATGCCCGGCAATTGCTTCAACGATGGCGCAGATCCTGCGATCTCGATGCGCGGATGCTTCGCCGGTTTCTTCTTCTCCGCTCGCTTTCACCACCTTGAGCGGCGAGGTAGTTCTCCCACCAGCGGCGGCTCCTTTCAAGCGGTGAGTGGCAAAGTCCACCTTGTCTTCCTCGAGCATCGGGCTGGCGGAGCTTCTTCTCGGTATCCGAGCCAATCTTACGCTCGAGGGTTCATCTGCTGAGGCAAAGGTAAGAGGTCTTGTCTCGAGAAATCCGCGACTTAGAGTGGCGATCGGCTCTGCTTGTTGATTAGCGAGCAAGGCTTGAAGGATTTGGGCTTGTTCTTTGCATAACTTGTGCCATTGTTGGATGCTCGGCGGTGGGGAGGTAGGTCTTGTCCACGACCACGGCCATAGCCACGGCCTCTTCCACGACTGCCGCGAAAGCACCACTGATCAGGCACGCTCTCCTTGGTGCCATCTGAAGAAACACTAAGGCTTAGAACTAGAGAGGGGTAGTATATGAGGGTTCACCGCCCTCTAAGGCACACAAAGAAAGAAATCAAATTGAGCGAACAACACAATTGCGATACAAAGCCCGAATGGCTACAATTCATTAATATTAGGGGATAAGTGTTACATGACTCCTAAGACACGGCATATAGGCCATGCAAAGCCACGACACGAGATACAAACACAACGCCTACAAAAGGTGGATAAAGAAAGTGCTTGCAACCAAAAGACTACCTAGCAAGCATCGCTAGTTAACCTAGCTATCGACTACTCCCCTCATGGGTGCTTACCACCACAAGTGGTGATTATCGAGGATCGAAGCACGCCGCGATCGATGGTGTGGCGAGCGAACGACGAGGTGGCGCCGCGGTCGAACTCGTCGAATCGAGCGTGATCGGGTCTGCGTCCGCATTGGACTCTCCAAGCTGCGGTCGGTCGGCGGTGGACGCACTTTCTGCGCGCCGTGAGCGGTGCGGGGTCCTCCAGTGGAAAGCGTCGGCACGCACCGGGTTCGGAACGACGACGGGTGCAAAGAGAGCCGGCGGCAGCGGAGCAGGCGGCGCTGCGATGGCGGCTCTAAGGCGGGCCAACTACGCAATGCCAGCGTCTCTCCGCTCTACCTCGCGGTGGGCTTCATCATCTCTGAACATGTTGCCGAGGAGGTGTCGGAGTGCTCGTAGCTCTTGGTGAGGAGAAAACGGCGTCCGATCGTCAACGGCGTTGGCGAGCGATCGGCGCCAGGCTGCGTGGTGGGCGATGTGACAGTGCGGGTCATCTGCCGGACGTGGCGGATCACGGGTAAAGCTCTCCTCCGGAGAGTCGGATGGAAGCGAAGGGCGAGCTCGGCAGAAGGTCTCCATGCATCGGCACAAGCGAGGCGCGGCAAGTCGTGCCACATCACGACGACATCCAAAGCACGGCTCTGGGTACTCGGCCTTGAAGGTGTGAGTATTGAACTCACCCTCCCTAGCATAGAGGAAAACCTCCATGCTCCAAGTCTCTCGGTCCAGACACACTGAGTCATCAGGCCCATAAAGATAGGCGGATGGTAGTATCCCAGAATCTTGCATCACCGGCGAAAATCCCCACTAAGCCTCCGAGGTCTTCTCCGTGAGAGAAAAAGTCCCAAGAGCCGTGACGGACAGACGACCATCTAAAATTTTGAAAACAAGAGGAAGTCGATGTGATAAATCCAAGTGAAGTAGGATGAGTACGTAACTAGGAATGACAAGTAAGAGATAAATACACTATATTTTTGCCAAAGCTTTTCTTAGGTTTCGAAAATAAGACTCAAGACCTTAGGCAACGACCCATCTAACTAAGGCTCCTACGTATGCTCGATACACTCTGTCGGACCGGATTTCTAATCCGTAATCCTCAATGAAAATCTGCGCTATTCCACGGATCGGTAGATAGCGCTCACGGGATACATTGCGAATCATTTCATACATCGCGTAGACCAAACCATTCATTAATACAAGCATCGAGTTCAAATAGACCACGTCGGGTCGAAGTTTACAATAGGGCCGATCGGGCCAAATGAGTTCATTACAAAATCTCGAACGTTAGCGGAAGCAAAGGGTAGAGCAAGTCTCTCCACGAGCAAAGCGGCGGGGTACTAGGTGTATGACCGATATTAGCCAAGGGCTTGGATAATATAGGAGGTACACAAGTACCGACTTGAGCCAACCAGATCGAGGCGAGACCTAGACTACAAGAACTATACTACTCCTCTTCATGTCCTTGCTCCTCGGCGTCCCGGTCCTCGTAGTGACGTAGTCTCCATGATCTGCGGGTTACGGGGTTGGGGAGAAAGAGCGAGGATGAGCACAACTACCGTGCTCGCGAGCCAACACACAGTATGCAATGTTATACATGCAAGGCTTAACAAGGATGGCTCGGGTTCATTTATTTGCACAAAGCAATATTTTGAGTACCAACATTAAAAAGTCCTATCACTTAGCATTTTGACCAATTTGCATTTTGTTACAGAGATTACTTGTGCAATATTTATAACAGTAGAGGTTACCTCCACCTCATGCTTATTTTTGATAGCGGTTACATCCACCACTTAACATCACCGGGTACATCCACCGTGGAAAACCAAAACAGTCACAATGACCCAACACATTTTATCCAGCCCACAAGGTTTTATAAATGAACTAACTCTTGTAAGTTCCCATGTCAGCCTTGACCGTAAGCACGGCTATTCGAACAGCTTATTACACTCTGCAGAGGTTGTACACTTTACCCACAAGAGACAATCATTCTGACATATACACATGTTTCCGTAGACATGTGAGTCAAGGGGAGATCGTCACAAGGCCTTTACAATGCATCCACCAGTATTTGTTACACCCGCTAAGGTTTCACCTGAGAAGAGTTACGCTCACATAGACCCGTCAACTCTTTCCTAGACCCCCTCTTGCGCCACACGACTTACGCTCACATAGACCCGTAAGTCAGACACCCCAACCCATAGCCACATGAGGCTTATGGCGTAGCGGTCGTCTGCTGGTGCAACTCATACTAACGGATACAAATTATTTAGCAGTCGACACCATTATAGACATGTGGTCGTCTTGTTTTACATTGGGAGGTCATCACGGATTAAGTCCTTAGGGACCATCTGGGCGGTTCATACCACATACCATCCACAAACCAACATTCCTTGGGCTGCATTAGCACCCACCAACATACCATCCATCATACCATCCGCCCAGATGTGATAAGCAATTCTTAGGGTTTTTGAGAGTTAGGAAAATACAACATCATAACCATCCCAGTCATTTACACCCGATGACTGCCCAAAATCATGTTCATTTCAAAAGATGATGAATGGGGTAGATGATACCCCGATACTTAAGCAAGACTAGCATGGCGCTTAAGTATAGCCTATACTAGTATAGTTACCAAATATTTACTAGAGCGACAAGGGTGTATGGCAATTCAATTATCAAGGGATGGTGTATTAATAATAAAACATCAACATGGCATTTAACTACCTTAGGGTATTTAACATACATTTGCATAAGGGAAATAAAGCATGCAATTTGATATTTAAAAGAACATAATTTGCATAAAATGTAGGTTCAATATGATCAAAGTGTCGACTACTGGTCTACTGGCTAGATGATCTTGATATTCTTGAGCTTGATCAAGTGGGGTCTCCGGCTTCTCCGAACTCTACGCGATCGATCGCATGCAGGAAAAGGAGACAAGCGAGCAACAAATTAAATAAATAACAAGAGCTCATCAAATGAACTCCAAAATAAACCAAACTAGCACCAACAGAAGAGCTTGATTTTAGAAATTTTTAGAAACAAACTTTACAATTTTTGAGCTAAACGGGGAGAAATAAATATTTGAAATCTCTCTTTGAAATAAAAAGAAAAGGAAAAGAAAAAATCACAAAACGAAAAGACAAAGTGGCCCACGGGCCTTTTTCTTCTGGCGCTAACGGCCCAGAAGCGCTATGCCATGTGCCTGCGGCCGCAAAGAAAAGAAAAGGGGGCTTGCCCGAGAGAAAGAAAGAGAGAGGCGGCGGGGGCTAGGGCAGGGAGAAACCGAGGCGGCGCGGCAGCAGGGGAGGAGGAAGAGGGGCGGCGACGCGGCCTCACCGAGCGGCGACAGCGACGAGGAGGAAGGGGCGGGGGCACAGCGCGGCGACTGGAAGAAGGAGGGCTCGGGAAGATGGTGCGGCGGCGCCGGAAGAAGAGGCCCGAGGAAAACGGTGACGGCGATGACGATGACGACAACGACGCACGGCTTCCTAACGGTGAGTTCTCGGCTCCCTTCCTTTGCTTCTTCCTTGCTCGGGGAGAAAGGGGCAAACGAGGGGGTTGGCTCGGCGGATGGGGGAAGCTCGGCTTTATAGCCGGAGGGCTTTGGGTCGCGGGCGCTCGGGCGAGTGCCGAGGCGCGGGGCAGCGGGATGGACGGGTCTGCATGCGGCGCCGAGCGTTGACGCGGGCGCGCGGCCGGCGGCGACGAGGCATGGCGGCCGGCTAGGGAGGGCTAGGGTTAGGTTAGGTTAGGTGGAACGGGAAGAAGAGCTCGGGGCTTTAGGGGAATCGAATCTTGATCAAATCGGGCAAACCTTGAAGTTTGAGTTCCTTGATTCTTGAACACAAGAAGATTTTGCAAATCCGCAATTTTGATGTTACAAAACCTACCCACCTTAAAAGAATCTCGACCAGAGATTCGAGCTCCTCACGCAACGGTAGGGGTAATCCAACTTCACCGATCTTCACGCTCCCACGTGGCTTCTCTCTCGAGTGGTTGCTCCATTGCACTTTGCATAAGCGGATGATCGACGCCTTGTTTGCTTCTCCACGACATCAAGAATCTTGATCGGATGTTCTGGATACGACAAGTCTTTCTGGAGTGCAATGGTTTCAATTGGAGCTTGCTCTTACGGTACTCGAGGCATTTCTTGAGTGAGAGACGTGGAACACATTATGGACATCGACAAATTTCCGGTAATTCAGCTGATATGCTACCTCTCCACGCTTGGCGGTGATTGGGAACGGCCTATGTATCTTGGCGCAAGCTTGCCTTTCACTTTAAACCTCCGCATTCCGCGAAGGGGTGACACTTTGAGATATACATGATCTCCAACTTCGAAAGTTAACTCTCTACGACGGGGTTATCTCCTTAAGACCGAGACTAATCAAGGTCTTAGGAACATAACTCGGGATCTCCGGTAAATGGATTCCAACTTAACTCGGTCTAAGTGAGAGACTCAACTCAATTCTAGAGCCCGACGATCATGCTGCACGCTCCTCGCTAGCACTACATGATTGTCGCTTCTCCAACAAGTCAAGCACTACACTTAGCGAGTTAAATAGGAATCCAAGAACAGCAGTATGACCTATATTGGCTCCCAAGATCGGTGACCAATATAATCATACCCTCATTACAACGTTGGTCACATCCATATAACCATCATACATAAATAGTACAAAAGTTACAACACGCTTCTAAGTGTACAATTACATAAGGGTCGATCGCCAAATTTAACAAGTTTATAGCGAAGCGAGTAAATAAACCAAAAGGACCAACGATGGTATGCCCACAACCTATCGAACCGATCGGGAGCTAGAAGATAGCATACTACTCGTCGGTGTCACCTAAATCGACACCGGCGAACTCCTCAACCTCAATATCGTCCTCACCTGTAAAAGCCAGCAAACATCTGGCTGAGTACCAAAGAGTAATCGCAAGTCGTACACAAAAAAAAATAGTTATGCATAAGGTCATTCAAAGGAAGGCTCATATTGGCTTAGTTTTGCGAAAGTGACGCAACAATGTACAACCTACACATACTAGTTTTTCAAGTGCCATTTCAAAATCAGATTTGAAGTAGAAGTAAAGCATGTGAATAAGTAATGAACTGAGTAACAAATTAATCATACAAATAACAAAGTGGCTGCCCACTTTGATACAACAATAAGCATAAACATCCCATTCATGCTAATTACCAAGTTCACCCACAACTTTAATTCCAAGTCTAACAATAGTAACTCCGAACTCAGCGGTTGTCCATAACCGTGGACACGGCTATTCGAATAGATTATACCTGCAGGTGTACTACTTACCCACACGACTCGATTAGCCCGTAAGCCTCCTGATAATGGCACACTTCCTTTGGTATGTCGTCGGGAGAATCGAGATACGGTCATTTTCAGCAAGAAAACCCTATTGAGCTAAGTCCCCATGTGAGATGTTTCGGTCTTAGTACAAGCAGCGTATAGCACTTGCTAAGGGGCTCACAAGTTATATTGGAAATACCGACGCAACATAAAGGGTGATTGGTGCTACCATGCACACTATAGAACATTACATCGGCTCCTAAGGACAAATGATCAAACACAAATGCCCCTACACCACCATGGGACTTAACACAATAGAACCTTCCCCTACTTAACCATACAAGACCCATATCTGCGTGATGGTAGCACGAAAATGCTTGAATCAACGACGTTACCAAAGTTCGGTCCTTAATTGTCCGCATAAGTCCAACCACATACCCAAATCTCGTGCACAAAGCACCATCACTAACCAACACTTGTCCGCACCAAAAGCTCATTTAAAATGACAAAATTTAACTTGTAAAACAGGTACGAAGATCTGAAACAAAAGTATATAATGAGAGTTGTGTTTATCCCATAATTGTCGGTTATTCCCGACAACCAACTACCGGTTCTAGACTTGCATGGCTAAGCAAACTCAAACAATATAACTTCATACCTCCTATCATATCATTTCAGCAATGGAATAATTCATGGATAGCCACAATGACAACATAATAGGATGTGTCTAACTATTCATCACAAAATAGCGACATTATCAAAATAGCATGCAAGCAATTATCATTGCATCTATCCTACAAAACTGGATCAAATATGATGCAAAAGAAAGTTCAAAGGATGCTTGCCTTGCAGGTAGCTAAGTTGTTCGCTCTCGATTGCGTAGAGTCAATATCAATGGGCTCGGTATCTAGATAAATACAATACCGAATAAACATCGACAAACCCTCAAAAATCAAAATGCTTCAAAATGCATGATTTTTCTACAATAGCTAAGTCATGATTTTAGATGATTTTTGGTGAAAGAATTATTTCATTTTGATTTAGTATGTGAAAGTTATGGTAGTTTGAATTTCAGACTTCGATATGTCTCCATTTAAGCAATTTAATTATGAAGTGAAATTTTGTAGAGCAGTGGTGTATACAAGGGTTACATGAATAAATGGGCAATATTATCACAAGTTCAAAACAGTTGAGTTTGCTCCAATTGGAGTTTTCATGATTTAGTTATTGATTTATAAAGTTATCGGATTAATAGTGTAAAATAATGTCTTTCAAGATCATCTTCCTCAAACTATATTTTCTGTGACAGAGGTAAGTTTGAGACCATTTTTATAATTAACTTCATTTGAAAAGTAAATTACCAAAACTGGTTTCACTGTTTTTTTTGGAGTTTCCAAAAATTACTTATGACTTTTGAAGTTATCACTCTTTTCTTTTGTAAAATAATAGTGTTAATAGCCCATCTTTCAAATTAATACTCTCTGTTACAGAGGCAAGGTTAAAACCAATTTTAATACAAAGTTCACTAAATATGAAAATTAATGTATGGTTTCATTTAATTTGGAGTTGCTTTGAATTAGATATGGATTTTTGAAGTTACAACAATTTTCAGGTGTGAATATAATTCGCTTTCCAGATTTTCTAAAAGAACTCAATACTCTTCTCACTCACCTACAGCTAGCCACAGGGGATGACGAGTGGGGTCGGGTCAAGGGTTTTGACCCAGAACAAGGACCCGTCTCGGCAAGAACTAATCGAGGCGAATCGAAGAATACGCCTTCTAAACGAAGAGACGTAAACTCGTTCTAAGCATGCTAGGATACGTGTTCATTTTAGCGAAACGTATTCTACAAACCACGCATCCACTTACCGTGTTTTGCGGCCCACATGTAATAGAGATACACGTATTAACGCAGCACTAAACACTGATTGACGCTAATTAAACCGAGATTTAGTTAATTAACCTAGCTACTATTTTCGACGAAAACGACAACAGAGCGCGGCCTCGCTGAGCTTTGCTTGCGGCTCGTCGGCCCGCGGTGATCCACGGCGCGTGATCCAAGGGCACGATGGAGCACAATAGTCGTGGCGCTTCATCGCACCGACGGCGACTTCACGGCGCGCACGCAACGCCGAGCGGCGTGGCTTTGGCCATCGTGCATGCGACGCACGGTGCAACTTTGAACCAAACAAAGCGTGCTTAAGCTAAAAGAGGGGTCACCAAGCTCACCAGAGAGATGGAGTGGTCGAGAAGCTTGAGGTGAGATGCCCACAAAGAATGGCGAGTGGCGGCAAGCTCCACGAGGAGGGTCGCTGCGGGCAAAATTTATGGAAACAAAAGGTTGAGAAAACTTGAGCGAGGCCAGAGATGGTCACTGCTGTGGATCGATGAATGGCTCACCAGATGACAATGTGGTGATGAATAGTGTTGTCGGCCGAAAATGGGGCTAACTCAAATCCAAAAGTTCCCGTGAAGCAACCAGCAATTAATTGAGGGGAAAACTCAATTAGACCCTAGGCTCATTGTGACGCCGCAAGAAAAGAAGAAAAGCTCACCGGAGATGAAGATGACAACACGGGTTAGCGCGCAGCGCTCCCAGAGCTACGAGAGCACGAAGGTGAACGAAGTTCTACAAGCAACGACAAGGACGTGCTTAGCAAAAATGGAGGGGTATTGAACATGGAGTCGAGCTACCGCCGGTGGACGCCACGAGTGTGGAGCTCGAGCGACCTCCTCTCCTCTCACAACCGAGGAGAAGTGAGCGGCGTTGAAGGGCCTAGAGGGGTAATAAGGCCGAGAGACGTTGGGGGGGGCGGTGTGAGACGCCAAGCACGGAGTGGTCACTCGGGCGGTGACGGATGGCGCCCGACGCCGCAAGGCACGCCGCCGCTGCGTGGCGTCCGGGTTCGAGGGCTGCAGCGAGGTAGGAGGCGAAGGCGACAAGCGGGCCCGCGATGGCGGTGACTCAAGGTGGCGCGCTTCGGTGCGGCAAAGACGGGATTAAACCGGACCGTTGATGACGAACGGACGGACCTGATCGTAGAGGGGTTCTGACAGTCGGAAGGGGTATGCGATTTGGACCGTTGATCTTCAATCCGACGGACGCATGTGAGGGTGCGATTAGGCGGTTGGGTCGAGTCCATCGCGAGCCGGACTTTGAGTCCAATGAACAGTGTCTAGGGTTTGGGCTAGGTTTGATCGCAATTTAATTTATTTCTCTCTACTTTGATCGAGGCTTAGAAATAGAAATAAATTTCCAAAATTATGAAATAATTTGTGGGGTTCCTGAATATATAGTTCCCATAAAAATTATGAAACCCCACTGTTCATATTAAAATCTGTGATATTTAAATTCAAACATGTTGTATGTCTATGAAGGTTGTTTGAATTTTAATTATGTTCAAACTGTCCCCAAAAATTTTGGAAAAATTATATTAATTCATGATAATTAATTTAGTATTTGAATAAATTGGTTCCAGATGATGATCACAAATTTTTATCCCTAATTTGAATTTGAAATTCAAACTTTGAAGGGTATGTTCATGTTTTTAACAGATTTGGGTAAGTGGTTGACTTGTCTGGACAATTAAGGACCGAACTTTGGGTACCTGCTGTTCAAGCAACTCTCGTGCTATCACACGCGGTATATGGGTGCCGTACGGTTAAGTAGGGGGAAGGTTCTATTGTGTTAAGTCTCACGGTGGTGTAGGGACAATTGTGTCTTTGTCAGTTGTCCTTAGGAATCGATGTCAATGTTCTATAGTGTGCAAGGGAGCACTATTTACCTTTTCATTACATCGGTATTTCCAATACAACGTGTGAGCCCCTTAGCAAGTGCTATACGCTACTTGTACTAAGATCGGAAACATCTCACATGGGGGACTTAGCTCAATAGGGTTTTCTTGTCGAAAACGATCGTATCTCGATTCTCCCGCCAAAGATACCAAAGGAAGTGTGCCATTATCCGAGGCTTACGGGCTAGTCGAGTCGTGTGGGTAAAGTAGTACACCCCTGCAAGGTATAAATCTATTCGAATAGCCGTGTCCACGGTTATGGACGACCGCTTGAAATTTGTGGCTGCTTATTGTTAGACTTGGAATTAAAATTTGTGGGTGAACTTGGTAATTATCATGAATGGGATGCTCATGTTGTTGTTGTATCAAAGTGGGCAGCCACTTTGTTATTTGTACTCTTTATTTGTTACTTAGTTCATTACTTATTCACATGTTTTACTTCTACTTCAAATCTAATTTTGAAATGGCACTTGGAAAAACTAGTATGTGTAGGTTGTACTTTGTTGCGTTACTTTCGCAAAACTAAGCCAATATGAGCCTTTCCTTTGAATGACCTTATGCATAACTATTTTTATTTTGTGTAAGACTTATAGTACTCTTTGGTACTCAGCCGGATGTTTGTCGGCTTTACGGTGAGGACGATCTCGAGGTTGATGAGTTCGCGGTGTCGATTTAGGTGACACCGACGAGTAGTATGCTATCTTCTAACTCCCGATCGCTGTCGATGGGTTGTGGGCATACCACTGCTGGCCTTTTTGGTTTATTTACTCGCTTCCGCTATAAACTTGTTAAATTTGGCCGGTCGACCATATATGTATTTGTATACTTGGAACTGTATTGTAACTTTTGCACTATTTATGTATGATGGTTGTATGGATGTGACCAACGTTGTAATGAGGGTATGACTATATTGGTCGCTGATCTTGGGAGCCAATATAGGTCATGCTCGCTGTTCTTGGGTTCCCATTTAACTCGCTAAGTGTCGTGCTTGACTTGTTGGAGAACCGGCAATCATGTAGTGCTCGCAGAGGAGCGGCGCACATGATCGTCGGGGCTCTAGAATTGAGTTGAGCCCCTCATTTAGACTGAGTTAAGTTGGAACCCATTTACCGGAGATCCCGAGTTATGTCCCTAAGATCTTGATTAGTCTCGGTCTTAAGGAGATAACTCCGGGGTCCCCACAGGTGGTATATGGGATGGAGGCGGCAGAGCTGAAGGCGGCTGGAGGCGGCGAAGCCGGAGGCGAAGAGGCGATGGTGCCAGGAGAGAGTGGAGAGGAAGAGAGATTTGAGGAGGAAAGCCACGTAGACCGTGATTTGTGTCTGATTTGTGTCTGGCCTGTGGGTCCTGATGCCACGTAGGCGATAAAACCAGCTGATTTCGGCTCGAGGGGGTAACTTGATCTGGTATTGGGAGTTCAAGGGTGTAAAGTAAACGGTTTTGGAGTTCAGGGGTGTAATATGGACTTATTCCATAAAAATTTATGATCAATAAAAATTGAATCACCCCATTTGGAGTTCAAATGAATTTTCTATGAACTTTTGAAGTTAATTCAATTTCTAGTGTAAAAATTATTCTTTTCTGAGATTTCTATCGCAATAAATAATTTTTATGTAATATCCCGTTTCTGTTTGGTAAGAAAAACAATGCGGATTTAAATTGAGTTCAAATTAAAAGAAGAAATCTCCGCGTTTACTGCTTCTTCCAGCTTTGGGCCCGGCCTTGGCCACAGACCCAAGAGAAGGCCTTATGGGTGGAGGGGCAGCCATGGGGCCCATGAGGGGAGCAACAAGACTAGAGATGGGCCCAAAGGCCCATCTTGTGGCCACCAAAGGGGGCCTCAAACCCTAGCACCTCCCCACCTCTCCCACTTTTCCCACTCCTCCTCCTATGGCCGCCGCCCCTTCCACCCTCCTCTCTTCCCCTCACGCCCGCCTCTAGGAGCCGCCCCATCCTCCTTGGTTGCTGGTCCCTCGCTGGTTTGCCCCCAACCGCCTTCTGACCTTCTCCCGCCGGTTGCGCAAGGAAATTGAGGAGGACAACACCTTGCTTGGGGCAAAAGAGGTGAGCAGGAGGGAGATCATCTTCTCCGAGGGTCTTCCGCCTACTTCCTGGTTGCTGCAAAGGTATCGGATGCCGACCCTCGTCTTTTGATTAGTGTTAGAGGCGATTTGATGCATATTTGGTTAGAACGTATTACTGCGAGCAGAATTCGTTTCTGACCAGAATGTTGCGTGGACTGTTTCGTGACTTTAGAGACCGAATCAGGAGTTTGGGTCTCCTGGAGAGTTGTAGGTCTTGTTCTTAGATTTCGGTGGCCGCCAAGATCACCTCATTCCGACTTTCGAGTCAAAAGTTATGATAGATTTACTATCTGCTGTCCAGAATCCTGACGAGAATTAGCAGTCTCTGTATAGGTTGATTTATGGCCTAGTTAGAGGGTGATTCAGAGGTCTTGCCCATAACAAATTTTGAAGGTGATATCACTAGCTTTCAGGATTGATAAAGAACACCTCATTTGGAGTTATAGATCAAAAGTTATGCACTTTTCATTGTGACTGTCCAGATTGTATGTCAGTCTGTCCAGATTGTATGTCGTTTCTATCTTTAGTTTTGACCCGTGTGCCACTTTTTGTTAAAGGAAAATTTGAATGTCGTGCCAACTAGGTTATTGTAGATAATTTCATAACCTTTTCATATTGTTAAAGAACGCTCAATTCGAGTTGTAGATTAAAAGTTATGGTTGTTTTAGTATTGCTGTCCTGTTTGTTCAGACAGAAGTTGTGATGCTGTTTTGTTTTCTTTATTAGAGAAGTTTATTGGCCGAATTGGGAAATCTCATCAACTTGAATGTTATAGATATGTTCGTTAAGATGAGGTAGGATCTGGACTCATCTCATTTCGAGTCCCATGTCATTAACTACTGTCATTTTCGTGCTGCTGTCCCGACACGCTTTTGGAGTTGCAGCCTGTTTTTCAGATTAGGTTTTATGGCGATTCCTTGGGAGTTCAAGGGGTATTGTAGACTTTTAATTCGGGTTGGATTCTATGTTGTTCTTATTTCGCTATTTAATTGTTTAGGCCACGAGGCTACGGGTTTGGGAGCGCCATCGTTGCTAACGCGTCGCAACGCCGAAGGCAAGTACTTTGTTGCTTTTGAGTGTTGTGATTGTGAATGTTTTCATGAATATAGTGTGACATATTGTGTTACCCGAGATGTGAATTGGTTATGTTCTTTCATTATGTGGAGTATATAATGAGAGATGGTATTATCACTGCTCATGTTCATATCATGCATCCTTTTATTCATGTTATGTCCACGGGAGTGGATTGTAAGTCCCACCATTCCAATGTGGGCAAATTTGGACATTGTCATGTCCCGCCCACGGGAGTGGATTGAAAGACCCATCAATTCCAAAGATAGGCACGTAAGACCCATCAATTCCGGTATGGGCAGCTTTGGACACCTATATGAAACGTTCTTCATATAGGACTTGGATCCCCGCACTTTTGTTAAGGTGCGGGCTTAAGTGAACACCGACGGTGTGTCACCACTATACCGAGATATGCATGTGTGCAGTCCATCCTGATTACATTCATTCATTTCATGTTTTCATAAGTGTTCACTCGATGCAAGGTTCGCATTCTTAAATGGTGATGTCCTGTTTGTATATGTGTTCTTTCTCTTTCATCGTACTTGCCGAGTCATGGACTCACTCTTGCGTTGTTTGTTTATTTTAGGTAACCCCGATGTTGGCTCACTTGGGAGGGAGTAGACACGCACTACTCGTTCACATCATCCTATTCATGTTCAAGATTAAATTTAGTTCTATCTTACATTCGTTAATGATGAACTGTAATAATTAAATTATAATTGGTGAAGGAAGGATACCTTCTCCACATGGATGTTGATTTACTACTGCGTGTGAACCTTCTTTATTGATGATCAGAATTAAATAACTTAAAAGGTGAAGGAAGGATACCTTCATCATATCTTGTTTAACTTAATGCTGTCTTTATTTGATATACTTGTTTCAAATTCTTCCGCATTATGGATGTATGTTAGATGTTTTAGATGACATCTTGGCTTCCGGATAGCCAGGGTGTTACAGTTGGTATCAGAGCGGGCTTTAGGTCCGTGGTTAATAGAAAAATATTAAATTGACACACTGTGCACAGTAGGTGGGGTTGGGAATTACATTGCTTTCGCATTATCTGTTGTTATGTTTCATTTTGTTGAGCAATTGTTGAATTGCTTCTGTACTATCATCCTTGTTGGTAAT
This sequence comes from Ampelocalamus luodianensis, assembly GCA_036346255.1. NCBI lineage: Eukaryota > Viridiplantae > Streptophyta > Magnoliopsida > Poales > Poaceae > Ampelocalamus > Ampelocalamus luodianensis. Next base: position 201,606 of record JAYEVH010000435.1, on the reverse strand, counting down.
ATATGATCTGCTATGATATTCAATATCTATGAACTAATAATATGATTGTCATGAGATGATCCTATATATTCATAGTTGAGTATTTTGGTGAAGCGTGTTGTTATCGGATGATAAGAAGTGGAGGTCGTGGTTGTTACTCTGGGATTCACCAGGTTACACCACTGTTCGCGGTACGTGGTTAGAGGAGTAGTTACCCCGAGTATCATCGTTTCAGGTACTAAGTATGAGTTATCAGAGAAAGTTGTTTTCTTCTTTCATTTCGAATTTGGCAATTCTTGTCCTGTGGTGGTTGATGAATTTCTCCGGGGTTTGTGGTCCATGATAGTTATGGTTTTCCATAGATCCCTCTTGGTTCTCTGAAACAATTATTGCTTTTCGACTGTTGAGTTGCTTTTACTACTTATGATCGTTGTCAATTGGCAAGATTGATGTTTTCTTGGTTGCTCCTTCTTTATCATTGAAAAGAATTACTCATTTACTCGCTTGATAGCTTGGTTAGTGAGAGTTTCTCGTAAGTTCATTTGCCCGGAAAGCTTTGGCTTTATGCGCTTCTTTGGATTACTTGAGCGTTGAGGTTTGAAGTCTCTCTTTGTCGCAGAAGGTGTTAGAATCCTTTTGTGATGTCTTGTCATGCTTAAAATGAGAAGTTATAACTAAGCGAATATATTGTTACGATATGAGTTATCAAGTTGGGTTATTAGCATGGTGCAAATCGCTTATTCTTAACTACCATCCATGAGAGTGAAATTGATTAAATTGAAATATCCTTGTATTTGATTCATGGTGTATGTTAAATAAAGACTGTCCATATCCATTCGTAACCTATAGATCTTACATAAGAGCTAGATTTATCTACTTCCTAGTATGATAAATTGTTGAAACTTGTATGAAGGACCGGATGGTGTGGTGTATCGATTCATGAAACCTTGTTTATAGAAAATTATGTTAGTGAATCTTTAATCATGTTTTGAAATGATTTACAACAAAGGTGAAATATGAATCTATGTTTACATATGGTTATATGGTTGCAAATGGAATTAGTACTGTATGTACACACATGATAAATACCATCATCGATTGTTAATGAGCGCCAAGAAGGTGCTAAGCAACACCAATAGTTGAGTAGATTAATTTCGTAAGTAGTCTTTGCTATCGTGCCTTGTGATATTGATGTTGCTTAGCATAATCTTGTTATAATAAATTTGTTTCAACCTTGTGGTTGTATTCCCTTTGGGAAGTTTTAGGATGGAGTAATAAAGTTTGATGATTCTCAAGACTAGTGTATGTTGTCGATGTTATTAAATCGTCAAAATTGTGAGAATGAGGTTAATTCTCGTAGTAATTTGATCACCTATGGTGATATTCTCTAAATGATCAAATTTCAAGTTTTATGTTCATGATCTTTGAGGGTTCAGCTTTATGTGGTAAATGAAGCTTATCGAGTAACGTTATGTTGCAAAGTTTTAATGGTTCTTCGATGATGCAAGTGCTTCGATTTTGAATACTTATTTGTTCTTATCTCGTTAAGGTTCGATATTCTATTCTTGTGAGGCTTATGCGTTCAACCGTGGACTCCACTTATGTTCGTGAGTTCATTGCTTAATTGGTTTCTTCTCTTGGTCCCATGTTCAGGTCGCGAGTGGTGGATGAGTTTTCTAGTTGGTGAAAATCGTTTCCATTTGTCTCTTCTTTTGAGAAAGAATCAATTCATTCTTTTCACGTGGTCTTTTGAAGTGTTTTCTAATTGTTGTTGTGAAATTGATGTTAATACCCATAGTAATTTGATCGCTTTGGTGATATCGTTCGATGAGAATAATTCAAGTTTAGCTTTAGTGATATTTTCTTTGAGCCCATGAATCATCCGTAGCTGAAATTATTTTAAATAAATTAAGGTATTGGATTGTCCTGTTGCTTCTAAGAGATTTGTGTGATTTAATTTTAAAGGCTCTTTGGTCCGAGTTGGCAACGTGAGGTTGCAATCAAAGAACTTATGTTGGTTCCTTTAAGAGGAGAATAATCTACTTGCGTTTCAAAAACTGTAATTGGAAATGTTTCGAGTTTGGTGGTGAGATTATTTGGATCTCATGTTTCTTGTGTAGTTGAACCTGCTCAACAAATATGACGTATTGAAGAATTTCATTGGTTCTTAATTAGTCCTTGTGGTTTGGACTAAAGATCTTATCTTGTACGTTGTGGCAAAGCGATGTTAGTCAAAGAATTAATTTCATGTTAAGGGAAAGAGTGCAGAGGAATATTTGAGAATTTGAGTCAAGTTTTGTAACTTGTAGTTATTCGAATTGTTCATAAACTTTTACTCTTTTCACTCAAGAGTTGTCGAGTTTCAATCGCAATGTCATTTTTTTCTTCTTATTAGTGGTTATTTGCTATTCCCTTTCGAGGGATACGTGCCCTCATTGTGAACTCAACTTTCGCTTTTCCGCATCTTTATTACAGATTATTTCTTTTGGTTTTGTGCTCACCGTGAGCAGTAATTTTTCCTGTGTGGTGAAATTTGTTCTTATTCGCTTCTTTCTTTTGAGAAAGGATCAACCGCTTTGTGTCAGAAAGTTTTACAACTCGTAAGTTGTTGTTTGTTTGGTGGTGGTTAAGTGATTGTAGGGGTGAGTTTTGCTACCCAACTATTGGAGTAGTAATAGAAGATGAGTTGGTTTTGAGTGAATCTCTTGGAGGAAGTTGATTCGATGGAATGTTTGGTTTCGAGGTAAAATCGTATATTGTTCGACTAAGTAGGACCTATGGTATAGTGTAGTTCCGAACCTTGGTTCATGTTGAAATGTTGGGGATTATCAAATGTATGGAAATCGTAATCAATTTTATACAAGAACACTATTGAAAGTATCGCGATGTGGTATGAGTGATTCTCGATGATGTCAATGAGTGAGTATGTCGGAATTGTGGGGATCATAGAGATTTAATCCGATGATTTCACTATTTGTTATAAGAGGAATTCGTTGTAGAGGTCTCGGAGGTTAAATTTGGGCTTTCCGTTTTCATGCTAAACTTTGGTCACCCAAAGATTGGTGTGTAGAGGAGATAGAAAACTGGAGTACTGAGTAGTGGAATGATTGTCGATAGAACCCTTTTGTTGTAGTTCATGAGCGGGTGTCTTGAAAATTCGATGTGATATTCTTGAAAGTTGGAGGTGATGAGATTGCATGGGTTTTTGAGGGCTTTGGTGCCTTCTATCAAATTAATGTCATCAGCTGAAGGAGTGGTCCAGAGTGTTGATGGAATCAATAGAGTCTCTCCACAAAGGTGCGGATGATGTATTTCGGTTTAAGCCTAATTTGAGGATGTTAAATTAAGAGGTTTCAAATTCTTCCGCATTATGGATGTATGTTAGATGTTTTAGGTGACATCTTGGCTTCCGGATAGCCAGGGTGTTACATTTTATATGTAGGCTGACCTAGCCTTTGCCATGACGAGTGGGGCCTATGTATTTTCTTTTCTTTTCCATTTATTTCCTAAAGAAAAACATCTACTGAGAAATCTAATCTTCTCATAAACATATACTTAACCGATTCTCCGGTGTTGAATCCGATCACATGCATAACACTCTCCGATCATAACCTCATATCTCGATCTAACTCCTTTACTAACATCCACTAAGGCATAATCAAGGCATTCAATCAAACAAATAATGCCCAGACTCACTATCATTCACGCATACAATCAATTCGGTGATTGCACCAAATCCACCAAGTTATGGGCACATAGCCATGACCAAAACCCTCAATCATCCTCTGCTAGACTATTTAACCTAATACTATCTATCAAATTCTAGTAGTCTCATCTCGGCAAATCATATTCACATACACTAATATTTCCACCGATCGAGGTTTATTTGACCACCCGACACCTAGCGAGTTTTACAATTTAATTGCACATCCAACATTTAATAGTTCACTAATAAACCAACTTACATCCATTTCACCGGACTAGTCATGTATGACATCTACCAATCCAATCACATATGCGTCTCTACGATCGACTAATAATCATTTAGCTATTAATCCAATAGAGAGTACAATTGGATCAACTCAGCACATGGGACTTACCTACTAATTACATGGCAATCCAAATATTTATTTTAAATCAAATAATACATTCCTACCTTCTCCCAATTCTAGCATGTACAACTCACATAGATATTACTTAAGGCATCCGACCAATTTGCTCACGATTAAATAAATCGTCCGATTCTACATCCATATTTTCTTAAATATCATCTCATGAGCTATCCATCAAGTAATAATTTATAAAATCCTTATGCATCCTATCTCCTAAAATTACTAATCCAATATGAGAAGAAATCTCCAATTAATTTATCCTCCAAAGATCACCACAATTTTTCATACGACTCCAAATTAATATCATCCGATCCACTACTCCAATAATACTTAATCTAGCATCCACCAATCAACAATATACATATCCGCTATGACGATAAAATTATTCGTAATCTACCAACATACATCACAAGAACATGTCTACGTATAAATAAGACATCACCGGAGAATTATATCTGTCTTAGGCTACCAAATCATTTTTATAATTAAACATACATAAATAGATGCCATGCACATGCCTAAAACACAACATGCACGACTAAAAATGTAACGCGGTAACATAAATAACACTAAGAATTTTACCGCAACGCTAGGTGTGCGAATCGTCACCGGGCGTCGTCTTCTCGGTGCTTGTCCATGTCCATTGTAGTTGTCGCCGTTACTGCGTCTGCTCGTTCTCTCGGCCGCCGTAGTCGTCGTCGAGCTCGTCCGCGTCTGCGTTCCGCACCACATCGGCGCCGTCACTCTCGGCCACACCCACAGAGCCACCTTGTCGACGCCGCGCTCAAGCTCCGACCATCGCGCCGCCATGCGCTGGGCCGAGGCTCGGCACCTCTGCGCCGCGCGCTGGGCGCCGCCACTCGACCGCGCTTCGCCGCCCATGTCGCCGGGCCGGGCCGCGCCATCTGCAGTTGCCTCGCCATGCCGACTCCTCCATGCCGCCATTTGTTTGTTGCCATTTCGGTTGGACTTGAAACACTCAACTCCTAATTCACTCCGCACAAGTATTTGTGATACACACACATAGGAGTGGACGGACTCACACCATCCAACTCAATGGTTCCATTCACGAGAGCACCTCACAATGCACTTGCTAACTGCTAACAAACTACCACTATCCTATCATACATGAGCCAAACTCATGCACACCCTAAAAAACCGCTGGGGGCTCCTTCCAAGCAACGAGCACACACGCACACAGCGACATGCAAATACATGCTAAGTCTATTAATACAAGGACTAACTCCCTGAGTGAAAGCACGTTGCATCACACATGCAACTAACTCCTAATGCTAATTAACTCTATCCTATCACCATTGTTGCATAGCTAACACATACATGCGCACACACATACATACTTAGACTCAAGGATACAACATGACAAGATTATTTCCAACAGGACCACCGAGAGAGCTTCTACTGCTTCCTCCTCCCCTCTTCTCAAGAACACTCAAGACAATCTTGCATGCGAGAACTAATTGGATGGATGGCTTGCTCTTGTGATGAGGATCAAGGTTGCATAACATGCATGGAGTGATTTGTGGTTCTTGAAAGGGATTGGAAGGAGAGAAGGTTTAGAAATGTGCTTGTGTTGGAGAATGAAAATAGAAGGTGTTCTGTTGGGGAGAAAGAAGAATGGCAGTGGGTGGAAACGAGTTTGACTGGGAAGGAAGGAGTGGTAGTAAGTGGAAAGGGGTTCAGCTGGGGATAAATAAAGATAGTCATTCGGTTGGGAAAAATGGCTTGGTGCTGTTTGGGGGAAGAAGAGAGGTGGTGTAAGAGGAAAAATGGGTTGGGGGTGGCTCTCGGCTGGGCACAAAAGAATTGGGGTGGTGGCTTTGTGTGTGTTGGGAGAACAAATGGGTAGTAGGGGGTGCTCTGTTGGGAGGGAAAAAATGGTCGTGGTCTTTGTTGGTCTTGGGAAGAGAAAATGGCAGTGAGCTAAATAAACAATGGCATGGTGATGAGGCTGCTTCGGTTGGGGCAAAGACAGTGGGTGGATGGTGCTGCAAAAGAAGAGAAATGGCAGAGGGAGAAAATGAGTTCGGCTGGACAAAAAGGAACTGGCAGGGCGTGCCCCCAGCTAACTAGCTAGCTCATGCATAAATATATACTACTAGCTCCCCTGCTGCAAGTCTCTCTCTGTCTGTGAAAAAGCAACATGCTTGCAAGTATATATGTGTACAACTAGCAGCTACTAGTAGTACATAGTGGACCGAGTAGTGGTTTAGTGTAGTAACAGTGGGGTGGGGTTGTTCGACTGGGGTAGCTAGGGGGTGAAACAAAATAATTTGCAACGAGGACTAAGGTTGAGATGAATGGATGTGCTAAGAAGAAAAATAATAATGGTTCCCACAGGCGTTTTATCCACTACTTCTTTTCTCCTTTGGTCAATTCTCTCAAACTGCCATGCATGCATGAACTAACCGCGAAAATGGAACACTCTCAGGACAACGATCGCAACGGTATAACATGCGTTGTCGGATCCTTGATTTTTGGTGACGATTGCGAGGAGAGAAGTTGGAAAAGAGAATAGACCCAATGGCGTCTCGCCCGCGGTCAGTCGAACTGAAAAAGAGTGATGGTACTAATGCATTCATCATGGTATGATTTTTGAAATGCATGTGAAAACAAGATATCAATACAATTAATTTTAATTTTAATTTTTTTAAAACATGGTCTTTCAAACAATTTGATTTAATAAAAATCAAACATTAAATTAATTAAATTTGTTTTTTTAAGCCACATTTTGATTAAACACTAGAAAAAATTTAGAACATAGCCAAAAATTTAATATATCACCAAATTAAATATTAACATCCCGATTCTGAAAATCAGGGTGTTACAGTGAACAAGACAATATCATTAAAGATTATGAATATAACACTGAAAGAACATATGAATGAGTGGAATGAATGGATTGAATGTAATGAATGGACTACACTCCTACTTATACCGGTATAGCTAGTGACACACCCGTCGGTGTTCACTTAAGCCTATATTTAACAAAATACGGGGATCCAAATCCCGTATGAAGAACGTTTCATACGGGTGTCCAAATCTGCCCACATTGGAATGGTGGGTCTCACATACCCATACTGGAATTGATGGGACTTTAAACTCCACTCCCGTGGACGAAACATGAAAATGGATGCATGAATGAACTTATGAATAATGATTAACATCATCTTCAAACATGTGAACTTCACGTATGAAAGGAACATAAACATTGAAGCTTCTCATGTATTAAATAAAACACAATACGAACATCAAGCATCTAGTATTCACAAATCGTACGAATGTCAAAGTACTTGCCTTCCGCGTTGCGACGCGTTAGTAGGCAATGAAGGTGCCCCTAAACCCGAAGCCTCCCCGCTTACACAAGTAAGTACTCGAAATAAGAACAACATGGTACATAATCACTCCATTCTGAGTTCAGGATAGAAAGTTACGACCTTCGAAGTGTTCGCTGCACAGAAATAAAGTAGGGAGAACCTGGGCCTCAGGCCTTTAGCTCAGGAGGCCCATGTGGAGGCCGGCCAAGTGGGAAAAGGGGGAGGACGGCTGAAACCCTAGAGCCCCTCCCCTTACCCCCTCCTTCCCCCTAGAGCCACCACTCTCCATCTCCATTGACGCCTTGGTCCAGCATCTCCTCCCCTTGCGCTCCATTGCTGTCCTCTCCCTTTGTGGTGCTTCCTCCATTGCTGTCAGCCAAAGGAAGGTGGAGGAGAGGGAGAAGAAAGGGGGATAGGAGATCCTTGTGGGGTTTTCAGTGAGTTCATTAGTGTCTTCAAGTGTAACGATTCGTCTCCCCGCTGTTTTGAATCAAGTTAGATTCGTTATTGCCATCAATTAGATAATCATTGAACTGCTGCGTTTAATTCCAGAATTCTGTCCATTACTTGCGTGTCTGTTTTTGTGTTCTTAGAGGCCGAATCAGGGGATCCCATCTCCTAGAGTTATGTGGGGTTCGTTCTTAGCTTTCAGTGGACATAAAGATCACTCAATTTTGATTATAGTTCAAAAGTTATGATGAATTCTTTGCTACTGTCCCGAAAGTCTGACGAGAATTAACCGTCACTGTATTTATTAAAATATGACAAAGTTAGAGACCGATTCAGAAGTGTTGTCCAAAACTATTTTTGTAGTTAATCTCATTAGCTTTCAGGATTGATAAAGAACGCCCTAATCAGAGTTGTAGATCAAAAGTTGTGATCTGTTCTTTACTGTTATCTTTTTCGTCTAGACAGAATCTATCTTAAACTTTCATCTACCTGTTAGCATATTCTTTTTGCCGAATTGGGAGATCTCGCCAACTAGAATTTTGTAGATATGTTCGTTAAGTTTTCTTAGGATCTGGGCTCACCTCATTTCGAGTCTTAGATCAATAGTTATGATTTATTCTGTGATGCTGTCCAGATTCATTTTCTGTGATTGTGTTGTCTGTTTCAGAATAGGTCTAATAGTTAATTCTTGGGTTATCGGGAAGTTGTTGTACAATGTTGCTAGTAGTGTTATGTGACATATTGTTCTTATTTCAAGTACTTACTTGTGTAGGCGGAGAGGCTTCAGGTTTAGGGGCACCTTCGTTGCCTACTAACGCGTCGCAACGCAGAAGGCAAGTACTTTGACATTCGTATGTTTTTTGAATACTGGATGCTTGATGTTCGTATTGTGTTTTATTTGATACGTGAGAAGTTTCAATATTTATGTTCCTTTCATATGTGAAGTTCACATGTTTGGAGATGATGTTAGTCATTATTCATAAGTTCATTCATGCATCCATTTTCATGTTTCATCCACGGGAGTGGATTTTAAAGTCTCATCAATTCCAGTATATGCATGTGAGACCCACCATTCCAATGTGGGCAGATTTGGACACCTGTATGAAACGTTCTTCATATGTGATTTGGATCCCTGTATTTTTTTAAATACGGGCTTAAGTGAACACCGACGGGTGTGTCACTAGCTATATCAGTATAAGCAGGAGTGCAGTCCATTCATTACATTCAATCCATTCATTCCACTCATTCATATGTTCTTTCAGTGTTATATTCATAATCTTTAATGATATTGTCTTGTTCACTCTTATTGTGTATCTAGTTATTCTTTGCACTTCCTGAGTCTTGGACTCATTCTTACCCTTGTTTGTTTATTCTAGGTGATCGCTATTGAAGGCATTCATGGGAGGGAGTAGACACATATAATTCATTCACTTCACAACATTCAAGTTTCAATAATATGATTTTGTTCATGTCTTTCATTCGTTAACTGATGAATTGTAATAAATAGAGAATGATGATGAATATTCTATTTCTCTACGTTTTGGTTGATTAAATAATTGCTTATGATCCATGATTACCTCTTTGATATAATTATCTTAGTAGATTCAGTAGACTTGAATAATTGAAGATTGTGAACCGTCGTTGGATACAGATTATATTCTTATAATTGTTTAATTATATGTTGTCCTCTTTATGCTATTAGATAAGTTATTGTTTAAATTCTTTCGCAATTTGGTTGTATGTAGATTCTTTAGGTAACATTTTGGCTTTCGAATAGTCAGGGTGTTACAACACTGCATAATTAATTTCAACACACACAAGCACCCAATCAATTGATAAATTAAGTAGAAACAACAGAATACTATGTTCTTGTCCAATGCCTAAAACCAAATAAAATTCCACAAATTATTGGACAATACATTTGAAACGAAAACAAAGTACACCGCATAATTAATTTCAACAAACACAAGCACCCAATCAAATTGATAAATTAAGTAGAAACAACAGAATACTATGTTCTTGTCCACTACCTAATCATGTGTGCTTTGTGCATTTCACATGGAATAGCAAATAACAAAGCACATCTTTCACCTAAAACTGCGCCTACGAATCATGAACCTGATCTGGGCGCAACCACCGTCTCAAGGAATTGATGGCCGTGCTCGGCCGCCCCGAGGTACCCGGCGTGGGATAACAATGCCCACAGATGCGTCATGAGCTCCCCGCCGGTGCTTAGAAATATCTTGTGCTGAGAAGCCTTCGTGGAGGCAGCCAAGTACAGCACGAATCCAGCCCAGAATTCCGACAAGAACTTCCACAGAGCTTCATTGTCACCACTGGTCGCTTCTGTCAGCTTCTTGCCAAGCTCTGCTCCCCTCTTCAGTATAGTATTGCCTTCTTCATTCTCATCTAACTTCTTCTTCCCTGATGCATACTGTTCAAGCCTTTCGAGAATTTGCTCGGATGAAGTACAACAGCCCAAGGACTCGTGTCCTCTCAAAAGAATACGATTTTTTTCTCTATACACTTGTTCGAACACCGCTTTGGCCATTAGGCTGTTCCCGGGCAGTAGAGGAGGGAACAGTGTCAACACATAGGCACAGTACTGGGACAGTGTCGTAGCGGTCGTGTAATGAGACTTAACATTTCTACTGACAAGCTTGCAGTAGCATGTAGCAATGTGCCAAACCAGTAGAATGTGCACATCGTCCTGTAGTCCATTTACCGCCTCGTTGACCTTGGCGCGAAGTTTGTCAGTTGCCTTGGCCTGAACGAATGCCCTTTCCAGGTAACTGTCCAACAGCCGGTTCCGCAAGCTGTTGAGAGAGTCGATCAGCAAGCTGTTGAGAGAGTCGATCACAGCTTGCTTCACTTCTCGGGACATATCGACCAAGAACGGACCACGTTGCCATCTCAAGAAACACTTGGACGTATAGAAGAGAAGGTTCACTTGCCCGACCTTTCCGTGCCATCTTTTGAATAGAGGGCATCTACAGAGCTTCCGCACGGCAGACTTGGCAACCCGGCCTCGCAACCACCATGGCTGCTCCACGTACTTGCAAAACAATAGTACCTTGGTCCAGTCTGAGAACACGTAAGTTATGATCTCCCATATCTCTTTTGCTCCAAGTAATGAAAGGAGAATCCATGTAAAAACTACTCCGTGATGGACTCTGCCGAGGTCATCCTGTTTAGCAACCTTAGAAAAGCTATGGATAGCAACCGCCATACCTGAGATCCCCCCTATCAGAAGGGTGGATAGTAAAAGCCGAAGGAATGGGAAACCTTCAGCAAATATAATGGCATGCCTGCTGTTGAAGAAGTCATTGAGGAAAGCCACCTCGGCCTCGCTGACACGGAATGCCCTCTCGGAGTCCCGATTGCCACCAAGGATCCCGTCAAGGACCAGCCGTCTCGTCTTTTCCAGTTTTGCCTCGTGGATGGGGAAATTGAAGAATCGTCTACGAAGGAGCTTGTAGAGCGCAAAGGAGAGGCAGAGGTCCTTGAGCTCCTCGTCAAGCGTGTGGGCACTTCCTGGGTGGTTCCAGATCTTGTCAAGCGTGATGAGCTCCTTGTCGTCCTCTCTCAACGCCAACAGGAGCCTCTCGATATTTTCAGTTGCCTTGGCTTCCCCCAACACCAAGTATCTATACCCCGCCATTGTGCTAGGGTCAGGCCTCTGACCCCGTGCCCCCACTGTATGCTCATGCCGCATGTAATCTGTCAGTAACCTCATATTCTGTCTGTGGCTATTGTTGGCATGCTCCGAGGAGACGAAACCGTGGATGATGCGTGCAGAGTTGACAGACCAAAGTAGCCAAACAGGTGCCTTGAGAATCACCATAGCCTGAGAACGAAGTATGTTGGCCGCCCAGAAGGAGGACATCAAGTCCACCAGCGGAGTTTGCTTCAAGGCGATGCCGGCCGGGCGGCCTATCTTCACGCTGTAACGGAGGGTGACCAACAGCACAGCCCACACCTGGTAGTAGCTGTTCGTCGCAGAGGGGCGTTGCATGATCCCGAGACTGTATTGTGTCATTGAGTAGGTCACTGCGTCGAGAATGAGGAGGGTCACCTTCATGGCGTCACTCCTTGACCGGTACAGCAAAGCATCCAGCCCGAAGCGGATCACCATGAGCAGGGTAGTGAGGCAGACGATGAGTTGAATGCCGACGGGTGTGAGGCGATTGTTTTGGATAAAGATATGTACGATGAATGCCATAGGAAGGAAAGGGAGCTAGATGCAAGGAAGTCTGTCAAGTCTGTGCAACTCTGAAAATGGAACAGTGTGTGCTAGCTAAGCGCTAACCATGAAGAGAGAACCAATCCCACGCATCAGTCCCAACACCCCGCCCGCTGTCCGTAGAAAAGAACTTGTCTGAGGAGGTTCCTTGTTTGTGTGCGAACACAATTAAAAAGAGAACTGGACAAGTGGCACCACACAACACACGTCTAAATGTTAAAAGAAAAAAAAGAAAGAAAGAGGCGAGCTTACTTTTTATTTATTTTTGAATAGGAAGGGCAGGGCCCCTAGATTTCTATCATCAGAAACAAACTGGTTCTTACTATATTGTGCCAGCAAAAGAAAAGATGCGACATTAGCTCTGTTACTTAGAGTTTTAGGCAGAAATAGCATTGTTACGCGTGTTTTTGACAGAAGTAGCTCTCCTTACGTGGCATTGCTAAATATGGCAGTTTGGATAAGCCTCACATCGTCAGGTGTGCAATTCTGGTCGCCCTTATCCCGGACGCACCTTCGCCCGACACGAGTCTCGTCCACACTCCCACCGCCCGGACAGCACCTCGTCCACACGGCCACCACCCGGACTAGCCTCGTCCGCATGGTGCTGGGTGGATTGTGCGGACAAGGCTAATCCGGGTGGTAACCATGCGGACGAGGTGTTGTACAGCCATATGCACCATATGCTTAGAAGATGAGGGGAGTAACATGCAAAGGTGATATTGTGGCAGTGGTACACAAAGACAGTAACATGCAAAGGTGATATTGTGGCAGTGGCACACAAAGACATACCTTCATCCTTTGATATCTGGAGCATATTGTCTGATAGGACATTAGCCATCCAACTCAAGCAATCATGCTTGTTCCTTGCTTAAAGGAGGACTCTTGCTTTGCTTTACAAGTCTTGATCCCTTCCTGTTCCTCCAATGCAAAGCAAAAGTTAATGGCTTGCCCGGCGCGCTTTTGTCTTGACTATGGATGACCAACTAAACTAGGAGCAATGAAATTTTACAGTTATTGGTTTGTGAAGTGTCATCAGTTTACCTGTAAGGAAAAAATAAGCGAAGCTGTTGGTTACAACTTACAATATGTCAATAACAATCTACACTATGACATCTGCAGTTTTACAATGTATTGTTCAGTCAGTTTTATCACTTGTTCCCATGGTTTATACTAACATAGCTCCTCAGTGTTGTTCTACAATTTCCTTGTCAGTAGACAACCGAGTAGATCACAATTATAGCTGCCAATAAATGATGTCGCTGCTGGTTTTCTGGGATAGCACTTGACAAGGAGAGACCATTCAATTTTGGAAATCATTTTCCTGTCAGTAGGCAGCTACTAATTACTCCTGCCTTTCATGCAGATGCAGGATAAAGAAGTGCACATCAAGAAGAGGAGTAACTATAACCATGTGATGGACCGATGAACTTATGACCCGTCATGTGTTTTATTTTTCTAGGTCAGAAATACTAGGTGAGTCCAGGTGAAGAATAGTAGTACGTCTTGTTACTGTAGCTTGGACTAAAAGGCCATTCATGTGATCAACTGCTGATGCCTCGTGTATTCTGTCTTAACTTCAGGATTAATCAAATCACAACTTCTTCCTTCCAGTTGTGCTGTCTTTCCGATCTAATTAGCCTATGATTCTGTGAGTTTCTCTGCATATTATAAGTAGAGGATAGCTTCTGTTGCAAGTAAAATATTACTAATGCACATTCCAGCATCAATATACGGGGAGTAAGTCCCTTCCTCTTCTAAGCATCGTGCATATGACCGGATAGGACCTCGTCTACACGGCCACCACCCGAACTAGCCTCATCCGCACGATGGTCGTGCGGACAAGGTGCTATTTGGGCTGTGGGAGTGCATGTCAGGCGAAGGCGTGTCCGGGCGAGGGGCGACTGGATTTTGCCACATCCAGGCTAAGGGCGACCGGAATTGCACGTGTGGTGATGCGAGGCTCGTCCAACTTGTCATATTTAGCAATACCGTACGAGGAGAGCTACTTTCGTAAAAAATGCACGCAACAATGTCATTTCGACCAAAAACTCCTGTTACTTGAGGCGTACAACTATTTTTTTTAAAGAAAAGGGCAGGAGCTTTGTCGTTTAATTAAAGAGGAGAAAAGGGTTTAAGATATAAACTGCGGTCAGCCTAGCCTCCCGGGGAGGGCTAAAAACTCGAGGTTAAGAAAAACAAAACTTAGGGGACACTCAGAGGTAGAAAACACCAAAAACCCCAGACCCGTTCAACTGACTTCACAGTATAGATGAAGCAATACAACCAGAGTAATCTGCATATAACACTATCAAGAGGCAAGCATGAAAAGCAGGGGCCTGCCTCCATGGTTGTGTTACCTCTACTAGTATTAGGCCTTAGCCCCATAAAGATATGATCCTAGGGCATTCAGCAAAGATTTTTTTATTTAATCCTTATTTAATTTTATTTTAAAGTTAATCCCTCATGAACTTTATTTGCAATTCTAACCCCTTTAACCACGCCACGGGTACTTTATTTCCAATTATAACCCATTTGACCATGTCACCATCTATGACGTGGCTAAACCGTACTGTCACGCCACATATCTTGGCGTGACAAAACATGCCACACAAACTCTCGTCCACCCGCCGTGCTAGCGTGGAGGGTTGCGTGGCAATAGTCATGCCAGCTCCCATGGCGTGACAAGCCTGCTTTGTCACGCCTTGATATGTGGCGTGACAGGGCCTAACGTGATTTGCTTTTGCATTCGTGATTGCACTTAGTTTTCTAAATTATGAATTGAGCTCATGGTTGAATTTAGTTCGGACTTGATTTATGGAATTTCGATTCTCGATTAATCATTCCGATCGAAATACATTTAGAACCTTAGGATTTGGTGATAAGATGGTAACAAAGTGACTTCCTCTTGAAAGATCAAAAACAATTTAAGCTACGGTGAAATTAATATAACACCATGTACATATAACATTTAACAATCCATAACTTGAAAAGCGTGAATCTATCTGTTCACCAAATGTAACACCATCCTTTTAAGTGAGAATAAATACATATATGGACCGATATATTGACTAGTATGTGGACTGTGTGGTACAACATGAGGCACAAGGATGGGCATATGATAGACAGTACTGCTGATGAAAGATACGTAGACATCCTATTGAAATGATAGGTGGTGCTCGTCGTCACTTTGGGGTCGTAGACCATTTCGTGCCTACTCCCAGAACACATAGTTTTATATGTTGTTGGGTTCCTTGCTATGCGAAAAATTGAATGTGAAAAGACGACGAGATTTGCAGTTGCGAATTAAAATAGACTTCGTAATAAAGCTGGGAATTACACGGTACACAAGGTTTGGTTATGTGGATAAGTGACAACATCATGCACGATGCAACAAACGAAAGCACTCCTATGATACATATGCGCCTTTTTAGAATAGAAATAGATTCGAGCATCTAGTAGGGGAATGGCCAGATCAACTGTGTGGACCGGGGCCATTTGCCCTTCCTTGCGAGATCGACGTTGTACTCCTCGCCAGTCTCCTTAGCCTTGGCCGCCATTTTCCTCTTTTTCTTGTGCTCCCTCTCGCCAGCCTCACACTCCTTGCGCCTGCATGCCTCGAGATGAGCTTTCTCTCCCGATGGATACGCTCATTTTGGTCTTCGCTGCGACGCTCCTCCTCCTGGATCTCGCGGGCCCTTTTGGCATCCCACTCCTCGTAGTCGATTTTGCTACTAGTCGCGTGGGTGGATCTCTTGGTCGATCCACTTGCGGTAGGCATATAGTGGATCCGGGGACTAAGGGTAGACGGGAGAGGTTGTTAGTGCATACTTTGAAAGAGAAATGGTAGGGGAACATAGTGTAACTGGTCCTTACTTACCGGTTGCCGATAGCTGCTTGTGTCCCAACGGCGGTCAGGATAGTCACAGGAGTAGTTCGCGCAACTCCAGTAACGCATGCCTAGGCTGAGCCGCTGCATGGACTTGAAGAACTTGCATGTGTCCACGCACCAACAGAGGGGCGTCGACTCCACCTCGAGTGGGTGTTGTGGCAAAGGCTAGGTTGGAATGTTCTGGTAGGAGTTGCTGCTACGGGGGGCGTCATTGCGGGGAGGTGCCCTCCTGCCACGCTCCGCTTGTTTGTCCCGGGCCACAGCAGCCTTTGCTTGTTCACGGATCTCGTCCCATTGCTTCGTCATCCTATCCCATTGCTTCTTTTGTATCTTGTCCATCTCGGCGTGATGAAGCAGGCTCTGGTGTAGTGTTGGGTTTGGTTGTGTAGTGTTCCCTCACATATCTCTTCCACCTTCTTTTATAAGCCATAGGGTTGGTATGGTGTGGTTAAATTCATGTTAGTAGTCTATGAGGCAGAGTGTTATTTTATCTTTCTGAAAAGTTGCTGACGAGGCAAAGTGTTGTCATGTCGATCTGAAAAGCTAGCGAGGCAGAGTGTTGTCACCTCTTACTTTGCAGATAGTAGTCACATCTTGCGTTGCAGAGAGAAGTCATGTCCTGTTTTGCAGAGTCCTCGGCTTTTCAGTCTGAAAAGCTGAGGAGTTAGAGTGTTGTCATGTCGATCTGAAAAGCTGGCGAGACAGAGTGTTTTCACGTCTTACTTTGCAGATAGTGGTCATGTCCTGCATTGTAGAGAGAAGTCATGTCCTGCTTTGCAGAATCCTGTCTTTTCGACAAGCAAAGTCAATGATGAGTAATCAGCTGTGACACAAAAGAAACAATACTAACATGGTCCTGGGCATCTAGCATTCAGCATAAAAGACCCTAAACCCTAAACCTGAACTCTAAAACCTAAAACCCTAAACCTAAACCCTAAAATTCTAACCCTTGCCCTAACTTTCTATCACGCCATTGACAGTAGTGTTGTGTCACACCAATATGAAAAGCTGGCGAGGCAGAGTGTTGTTATGTCTTACTTCGTAGAGAGTGGTCACGTCCTGTTTTGTAGAGAGAAGTCATGTCCTACTTTGCAGAGTCTTGTCTTTTTGGCCTGAAAAGCTGAGGAGGTAGAGTGTTGTTAAATGCATGTGAGTAGACTATATGTTAGAGTATGGTCTATTATTTTTGGCAAGCAAAGTCAGTAAGGCACTCTTGAAAATGGAAAAAAGGAGTAATCAGCTATGACACGAAAAGAAACAATACTAACGTGGTCCTGGGCATCTAGCATTTAGAATAGAAAGATTGAAAATAGAAAAAAACAAAGGTATGCGGGGAACAACCTTATTTTTGACAAGTTTCAAAGTGTAGAACTTAGAGTGGCTAATTTATTTGAGGTACATTATGCCCTAAACCCTAAACCTGAACCCTAAAACCCTAAACCCTAAAAACTGTAAAACTCTAAACCCTAAAACCCTAAACCTTGAAACCACCCTAAACCCTAAAACTGTAAACCCTAAGCCCTAACCCTAAACCTTCTGTCACGCCATTTATCATGGCGTGACAGTAGTATTGTGTCACACCAAGATGCATGGCGTGGCCAAACCGTACTGCCACGCCAAATTACTTGTCGTTCCAGAGGGGTTGTTGTAAACGAACGTCTGGTGATTCGCGAAACAAAAGAACGGTCACTTCCATGCCCCCAAAGTCGACATCACTACCTGTTTGGCTTATCGGCCCACCGGTAAATACACGTACAACTTTATCCATCTACATTCAACAAAATATTACAAAGTCAGTACCGCATGCCATATGTACGAAATATCACAATCAACATTGTACATAACAAAAGTTGTGTTTCAGTGGACACATGCTAGCAGTTTGAAGGTATAAACGTATGGTTAATTACAACTTTATTTTAGTTTTGTACTATGATAGTACTATGTTGTAGTTATAGTAATGAGCATGATGGTTTACAGTAATCATGGAACAGTTCGTCTTGTTAAATGAAGTTTTCGGGTTGTTTGACAATGATTGAGAAAGAGATACTCCATTGTCAATTTTGAATAGGGGGCAATTGTGATCTATAACTCTCATATTTCTCTAGCAGAGACTAACCCTTTATTGAGGTGTGTTAGGCCATACACAGTGGACGATAACACCAAGAAACAATGAGATGCAAAAAGATTCAAATCCTACACTATCTGAGTCTCTCATGCTCAGTTACGCTTGAGATTCTGTTCTCGAGACAGCCCAAACCATGTGTTTGGGATTGCTCAGAGCTTGCCTCTGAGTGCGACCTACACTACCATGAATCCACGTGCCCAGGTACGCTCGAGATCCCGTTCTCGAGACCATCCAAACCACGTGTTTGGGACTGCTCAGGGCTCATTCCTAAGTATGCTTTGGACTTCCCATGCTCGGAGTGCTACGAACCACTCGTTCAGGAAATCCGATATGCAGAAAGGAAATAAGTCAAATTCTTCTACATCATCAGCCTTTATTTGATTTCTTTAATTACACTTGCTTTCTTTTAGAATGCTGACGGGCCATTTTCTTTCATTACACCTAGCTACACTACATTACACCGAACGTGGTCAACATTCTGCCAAACCTTATTGCCTCACCCTAGCATCTTCTTGCGAGAATGTCCCTCTGGATTCTATCTCATTTACTAAATTTTGCAAAAAATACTTGTTGCATGTATGTTCTTCAATCATGCTTCACATATAGTATTACATTATGTACTGGGCCTTTCCTTGTCCATTTGACTTAAATAAAATTATTTTTTATCAATGCTCATGCTGCTGCATGTATGTTCTCATATCAAGAACTAGTTCATCAATCCTTTGAACAATAGCCGAAGTGCTTACAAATTGGCCTATTGATAATTTGATATAGTTATTTATTCTTGTCAATGTAACAACTAAATAGGTGGACTATTCTTGTCAAATGGGGTTACAACGTGATACGTCCTTGCTCCTAATATCTCAACCAAACAAGGCATAGCAAGACTCTCCAAATGTGTTTAAACACTTTAGTTAGCAATAATAACTGATAAACTTCATAATTTAACAGTGCCTCTGCAAGTGACTAATGGTGAAACACGACCTTAGTTATTTATCCTTTTCAAATATTATGACCATACTACCATTAGAGGGTTTTTTCCTACTTATGACCTGAAATCATCCAAATGTTCAATTGAGGACATTCTACATTCCTGCTAATTGTGGTACAACTTGTTGCTAAATCCTCTTATTAAATTTGATTAATTGCACATTACGATCCTAAAACCTAATTGAGCGGAATAATCCTAGCATTGAATTTGTCCTACCGTACAAAACTAATTCTCTGCAAGCACAAATCACCCTCAAAACAGGAATCACGTCACAACCTAAATTTTCTCATATCTCTACAAGCACAAATCACCCTACGCATTGCCAGCACAAATTATTTTTGGATCAATAATTTGCGGTTTCATATTCTACAATCACACATTGATACAAAATGACACATTTGTCAGTAGCAAATCAGAAAAATCGCACTGGAGGGAGATGTTCATCGATTATTACCTCCACCGGTCCGAAGATGCAAGTGGGGAGGAGGCCGGTGCGCACAGGGTAGAGGATGCCGCTGGGAGGTCAATGTGGAGGGGTCCGGTGGTCGGGGAAGACGGGGCCCACGGAAGTCGGTGGTGGCAACGATGGATTTGGGGGAGGAGCGACGAAGCTCGGGAGGAAGAGAATGTGGGGGGAAAATGAAGAACTGGAGCGGTGGTCGCACTTAAGTCAACCCCTGTCACGCCAAGTCTCGTGGTGTGACAACATAGGCTTGTCACGCCATGAGTTATGGCATGACAGATGCCACACAAGCCATCCACACTGGCACGGTGCGCGGCCGAGGGCTTGCGTGGCAGCTTTGGCCACGCCTCAATGGGTGGCATGACAGAACATTTTGACCACGCCACGGGTCGTGGCGTGGTCAAAGGGGTTAGAATTAGAAATAAAGTTCACGAGGGATTAACTTTAAAATATTAATAAAAAAGGATTAAATAAAAAAATTCTCCAGCAAAACATATTTAATTTGCACATAGGATTTGTATTGTCACTAATGATGTGGATTACGAGTTCGTTGTCACCTTTTTTAGCTCCTAGGTAATACATACCATTATATTATACCATATATAGTCGAGACATTGATATTTGGGATTAGATCCCTAAAAAAACAAGTGGACATGCGCCTTTCAGACCTTTCGCGACTACTCAATTTTCTTCGAATGGATTAGAGAGAGGCAGACGGGCCTCATAGGAAAAACCTTTAATATCACTCACATTGATTGATAGATCCTCACGCATGTATATGAGTGGGTGGTGTGAGTGTGGTGTATATTGAATGTGTGGATCTATCGTGTTCAACTTGGCCAACTTGGCTCCCTATGTCTAATTCTTGGCTCTGCCTCTGAATAACGTCTTCAGAACCCGTGAGCAATGCTTTCCTCGCAACTTCCCATAAAGGCGTCAGATTAAAGCTTCGGCTCTCAAGTGAAAAGCCGGAATCTTATTATTACTGAATAAAGTTTTCAAACTTGTTGTAAAATATAGGCCTTTATATTTTTAATGGTAGTTTCTTAGTTTTTCTTTTTTCCTCTTATCCATTTCATTTATACATTACCACACTATCTCTCACCTTTCAAATTACTTATGGTTGCTTCAACCGGCTAGAATTTTTTTTTCAATCTTTGTGTTGATCAAAATAATATATAGTATGTACGAAATGACAGACCAATGGTCTGGTGGTGAGAGCAAGGGTGTTCACTCATCCCGGGTTTATCCACATGATCCACACGGTGTGTTTTATTTAATCAAAGTACACACGCGTGTGTTCAATGACAAAATGAGTGGCTACAATCTATGAGGCCCCAAAGCCTCCGTAAAATTCCTAACATGTACACTGTGGCACGAGGGGTTAGTGCCTAATACTAAAAACAGAAAAGATTTTAGAGGAATGTGTTAGTGCCTAAAATGACGTCTGGAAAAAAAGTAGCAATACTAGAAAAAAAAAATACTCCAAATAGTACTCCATCCATTTTACAATATAAGTTAATTTTCTTGGAAATTGGAAATCATAACATAGTTATTGCAAAAGTTCTAATCTCTAACCCTACTTTAATATTGTAAAAGAGGTTGAATGGTTGTAGTATGACATTTAACAGAGGTGTGTATGGGCCATGTCGATGATCGAGACCCAGGGTCCCTATCGAGCTTACCGAGAAAACAATACGAGAGCATAATCTAGACGAAGATATCTATTGTCGTGGACACAATGAGTGTTTGTATAAGAACATAATGAGAATGTGATGCGGCAATAGGTGTCTCGATCTTTCGGTGAGATGGCTAATTCGATTTGAGAAGACGACTCTCACGATTCGGCTACCAATCGTATATGACCAATATGCCCGATAATCGCTGAACCAACTCCAAGATTATTATCGACCTTGCTAGAAGCACTATCGACCTGACCACGAAGGTCTATTCCTGCATGCAATTGAAGAACAAGCAAGAACACGATAAATAAACAATCTGAAATTACGAATAGGAATCAAAATTGTATTGATAAGTGGGGTTCCGAAGATAATGTCGCTGTTGATCTCGTCGAACAAGAGGAGAAAGTTTAAAGTAGCAAAGCTAAACTTCAATCAACAAAATTCGAGGAGACTAGAGGGGTGCGGCCACCTTAAATAGGGGGGCATAGCTGCACATAACTAGGATAGGTCGGCTAATACCGGATGCCTCATCACATATGATTTTCCAAAACTGTCAGTGTTAATAGTAATCACAGACGGTTTTACCAGCGCGACCATCTCTATTACTAGATGAGCTGATATCACAAATGGTTCGTATTAAGAACCGTCTGTGATATGTCGTCTCATCACAGACAGTTTGTATTAAAAAAAACCATATGTGACATGGAATTTTCCTTACTCTCTGATTTTACCATCACTTGGAATTTTCCTTAGTCTCTGATTTTACCATGGATTTCTACTTTTTTTTAATCTTTGTAAGAAACGACTGACCACGTTGTTTGGCCATATATATGTAAATGCAAAAAATAAAAAAAAATCATTGGAATTTGTATTTATTGTCTTCTATATATGTAAACGGTCTTGGTATAACGACACGACAGCATTACTAACCGGTGAAAAACAAGTAATACATGTTTATGTTTCATGTTCTGAATTGAATTTGCTAGCATAGACGGTACTGGAACCTTCTGTGATGTGTATTTATCACAGACGGTTCTAATTGAGAACCGTCTGTGATAATTACGTATCACAGACGGTTTGTAGATGGAACCGTCTATGATATGTTCAATACTTCGGCTCCCGCGCGATGCGTCTCTTCGTTTCACGCGCCGACGTTACAATGTGTCTCTTCGTCTTTGGCTTTGGTTGGAAGTTACTCTATGTTTTATAAGAATGATCATCCGCTACCAAAAGATGAATCCCAGCCACATCACTCTACTGACGGTACCATTGAATACATACGCAGCGATCACCATCGTGAGCATGCAGAGCATGACGGCGAGGACCAAGCCGAGGAGATCAGCGATCAGAGAAGAATTTGTATTTGGCCCCTTGCTTCCACCTCAATAGCAAAAATATCCCCCATCGCACCGTATTTTCAAATCTAGCCCCGTCCTGACCGCGGAAGAGCGTGAGGCCGACACCTGGCTCATCCCGCGGTCAGGGAGCACGGCAAGCATGCGAGGATGACCGAGTGCGGGAGCAAGATTCCTAGCGCGGGAGGCGGTGGGACCAGTGACGTTCCACGGTCGCCGAGTGTAGGAGCAGCGGGCGCTTTCTGCGGTCGCCGAGCGTAGGACCTGGGCGACGTGCCATGGTCGCCGAGCACAGGAGCCCCGTGTCCTACGCGCTCCCGCCACGCGCCCGCCAGCGCGCTCCCACCCGTGCCCTGGCCCCCGGATGCGACCGCCCGCCTACGCCACGCGTCGCCCGGTTCTCAACACCTGGTGGGCATAAAAATGGAGCGCCCATCACCCACCCGGCCAGTTCCTCATTTGCATTTCTTTGAGCCACAAAGGAAAGACCGAGAGGAAGGAAGAGAAGGTGATTTCGAGCTGCATTTTGGGGGTTTTCAATCTGAATCTCGAGGTTTCGTAATTGCATAAGATATGTGATTCTTAGCATGGATTGGTTGTCTCAACACTTGGGGCAAATCGATTGTGCCAAGAAGATGGTCTACCTCACCAGCCCCTCTGGCGTACAGGTTGGGTTTTCACCGCAGCTGCGAGAGCCACATCTTTGCGCTCTTGAAGCGAGGCCAGTCTTGGAGATTCAGGATGTTCCTACAGTATGCGACTTTGCGGATGTCTTTCCTGAAGATTTTCCTGGGATGCCTCCGGTTCGAGACCTGGAGTTCGTCATCGAGTTGCTGCCCGGTACCGCTCCAATTTCAAAGGCGCCGTATCGGATGCCTCCTAATGAGTTGGAGGAGTTGAAGAAGCAACTAGGTGAGCTTCAAGCGAATGGTTTTATCCGTCCTAGCTCATCTCCCTGGGGTTGCCCGGTGATCTTTGTGAAGAAGGATAAGACCTTGCGCATGTGTGTTGATTACCGTCCACTTAATGAGGTGACGGTGAAGAACAAGTATCCTTTGCCCCGCATTGATGATCTCTTTGACCAGTTGACTGGAGCTAGGGTGTTTTCAAGATTGACTTGAGGTTGGGGTATCATCAAGTCGATCGTGTCCGAGGATATTCAAGACGGCCACTACTCGTTATGGTCTGTACGAGTTCACCGTCATGTCTTTTGGCTTGACCAATGCTCCGGCTTTATTCATGAACCTTATGAATTCAGTGTTCATGGAGTATCTGGATAAGTTTGTTGTGGTATTCATTGATGATATTATTATCTACTCCAAGAGTGATGAGGAACATGCTGAGCATTTGAAGCTTGTGTTGGGCAAGCTGCGTGAGCACCAGCTGTATGCGAAATTCAGCAAGTGTGAGTTCTGGTTGAAGGAAGTGGCATTCTTGGGCCATGTTCTTTCGGCAGGAGGTGTAGCTGTGGATCCTAGTAAGGTCAGTGATGTGCTATCTTGGGGTCAACCCAAGTCAGTCACCGATGTGAGGAGTTTTCTTGGTTTGGCCGGCTATTATCGCCGCTTTATCGAGAATTTCTCCAAGATTGCGAAGCCTATGACCGAATTGCTCAAGAAAGACAAGAAGTTTGAGTGGTCTGCTGCTTGTGATGTGAGTTTTCAGGAACTCAAGAAGCGGTTGACCTCAGCCCCAGTGCTTGTTCTTCCTGATATCCACAAGAGTTTTGATATCTTTTGCGATGCTTCTCGTCAGGGTCTTGGTTGTGTTCTTATGCAGGAGGGCAAGGTAGTGGCCTATGCATCAAGGCAGTTGAGGCCTCATGAACTCAACTATCCTACTCATGACTTGGAATTAGCTGCAGTGGTTCATGCACTCAAGATTATGCGGCATTATCTGATTGGTAACCGTTGTGAGGTGTATTCTGACCACAAGAGTTTGAAGTACTTATTCACCCAGCCAGATCTGAACCTCAGGCAAAGAAGATGGTTGGAGTTGATCAAGGACTATGACATGGGCATTCAGTATCATCCGGGCAAGGCCAATGTCGTTGCGGATGCACTCAGTCGAAAAGTGTATTGCAACATGTTAATGCTCCAAGAGCAGCAACCTACCCTCATTGCAGAATTTCAGCGCCTCAATTTGGGTTTGATCGAGCACGGTTCTCTCGCTACCTTGGTTATGCAACCAACCTTGGTGGATCGTGTCAAGGCCGCGCAGCAATCAGATGTTGGTGTAAGTCAAATCAAGCAAAACATCAAGGATGGGATAGCCAAGTGTTTTTCAGAGGATTAGCACGGAGTTGTATGGTTTGGACAGCGCCTTGTGGTTCCTAAGGTCATGGAATTGCGGGATTTGATTCTCCGCGAAGCCCATGATTCTCCCTTGTCTATCCATCCCGGGGCTACCAAGATGTATCGTGACCTTCGTCGAGATTCCGTGGACCCAATGAAGCGCAAGATTGCCAAGTTCGTTGCCGAGTGCGACGTGTGCTGTCGTGTGAAGGCCGAGCATCAGCGTCCAGCAGGCCTTCTTCAGCCTTTGCCAGTGCCAGAGTGGAAGTGGGATTCCGTTGGTATGGACTTCATCACTGGTCTACCCCGGTCTCCAAAGAAGAATGATGTCATCTGGGTTGTCATTGATCGATTGACTAAAGTGGCTCATTTCCTTCCTGTTATGACGGATCTTCGGGTAGGTCTTCTGGCAGATCTATACATAGCCTGCATCGTGAGTTTGCATGGTGTGCCAAGGACAATTGTGTCGATCGTGGTTCATTGCTCACTTCGATTTTGGCATAGCTTGCAAGAGGCTATGGGAACTCGTCTCTTTCATTTCACCTATCATCCCTGCATCGATGGTCGACGAACGGGTCAACCAAGTGTTGGAAGACATGCTCGTGCTTGTGTTCTTTCCTATGGGAAGAATTGGGAGAAGCCCCCGCTTGCCGAATTCTCCCACAAACAGCATTTCGGCCGCCGCCTGGCATGGCACCTTCGAGGCCTTGTATGGGAGGAGATGCGAACCCCATTGAACTGATCGGAACCGGTGAGAGGCGCTTCTTCGCCCGCAGTCGATTAATGAGGCCGAAAGTCAGGTCTAGTTGATTCGTGAGCATTTGCGCGTGGCCCAGTCCAGGCAGAAGAGTTATGCGGATCGCCGTCGCCGTGAGTTAAGCTTTGAGCCCAATGACTTTGTGTATCTCAAAGTCTCACCTTTGAAGGGCCATCGCGCTTTGGCATCAAGGGTAAGTTAGCTCTCTGCATGTTGGGCCTTATCGCATCGTCGAGAGAGTCGGGCCGTGGCATACTGATTTGAGCCGCCAATACACTTGAGGGTGTGCATGATGTGTTCCATGTATCCCACCTAAGAAGTGCCTCCGTGTCCCAACCGAGGAAACTCCGTTGGAGGTTCTCGATGTGCAAGAAGATTTGACTCATCATGAGCATCCTGTTCGATTCTCGAGAATCGAACGAAGGACAAGGAACCGTGTCATCAAGTTCCTTAAGGTTCAGTGGTCAAACCATTCTGAAGATGAAGCAACTTGGGAGCGGGAAGATCACCTTTGTGCAGATTATCCATCCTTCTTCTCCTAGCAAACAGAATCTCGGGTCGAGATTCTTGTAAGGGGGGGAGAGTTGTAACATCCCAATATTGGACTTGTGTTTCAAATGTAAGAAAATGAGTAGAAATTAAAACTTTTTCTTACATCATGTATTTCCTGTTGAACCAAACAATTCTTGCACAAGGAATTATGGGAATACAAAGTCACAAGTCCTTTTGATCCAAATTTTGATCTTCCAAAATTAAAATCATGTCAAACGTTGTGATCATCCTCTGGAAATATTTTTCCTAAGTTCTAAGGATGGTTTGTGACCCCTCTGAAAAATTTCACAATTTTTAGAAATTGTTTGAATACATTTGGAGGTCAGTCAACCCTGTTTCATTTTCAGTCAAACTCTGGCTCAGCACCTTGTAGAATTTTTGGAGGAAAATTTACAGCACCAAAACCTCTGAAAATTTTACACAAGGTCAATACCTTAGTTAGAAAGCTCCTGTAAAAATTTTAGAATTTTTGGAGTTAGTTTGCTACCTCAATCAATTTCCCTAATCCAACTCTTTTCAAAATCCAAATTTCAGACTCAGGTCTGAGTCTGACTCGGGTTCGGGTCATACCCAGCCCACTGTCTTGGTCCAGCCAAGCCCTCTTAAGCCGCTTTGGGTGCGTGTTTTCTGAGCCGTTGGATTCATATCTGACGCTCACGACCTCCCCTACCTTTTTCAAACACCAGGAGCTCTAGGGAAGGCTCGACCGTCCGATTGTAATCTAACGCTCACAATCACCCTAGCCTTTCGCTGGTCTTCTTCTTCCTCGCGCCGTGCGCATCAACAGTGCGCGGTGTGGCTCTGTCAAATCTTGCCGCCTCGTCAACGCCTACCGTCGGGCGGTGTGGCACGCCGAGCTTCGGCAAAGCCGTGCTCCGCCGCCTATTTCATTAGCCCTAGTTTTAGCGCGCCGAGCTCGCCAGAGCTCACCGTGGGGCCCCTTTTTTGTTTTTGCTCGTTAGTTTCAAAAGCCCCGAGCCCTCCTCTTCTCTTTTCCTCGCCTCCACCACCCCCACCACCTTCGTTGGTGGAGCTCAAAACTCCGAGACACCAAGTCCGCCATTTTGGTAAACCGGGAGCTCTGCGTCCGTCGTCTGAGCTCCAGTGGTTCTTTAGTCCATTTCTCACTTCATTTGTGGACCTCTTGTTGTCGCAAGTCCTCTCCTAACTCAATTTGGGTTGCATTCTCGTGAACAACCTAATTTGAAGTTTTTGATCTTCGCGTCAAAGTGCTCCCCTTCGTTCCCATCTCCTTAAGACCTTCTCCATTCAAATCTTTGGCCCGACCGCCTGTGCCATCGCAACGTTACTTCGACCATTATTTTTACCTTGTGTTGCTCGAGCACCTTTTAGCGCCATCTTCTCCAGCCTCCGTGTCGGTCTCCCGCTGGGCCTTCTCGACCTCCTCTCGACCTATCTTGTGCCCTGGTGAGTTCACTTTAGTCCCTTAGTGCTCTAGGGCTAGTTAGTTTAGCTGTAGCGGACCCTTTTTCGTATTTTCGGATTTTGCCGAAAGTGGTCCTCCGCCCCTCTCCGGCTCGCCGGCAATGCAGGCCAGCTCCGCCGTCGAGATTGGTCCCAACATGTTCGCAATAGTATTAGGATCATTTTCGTACAGTTAGTTGGCGCCGCCGTGGTCTTGGTCGTCGGCGACATGCCGGCGAGCTCAACTCGGTGCTCTGTACTTTGTCGGGAGTTTGTCAAGTCACCAGACCTCCTCGGGTTAATCTCGGCCGTCTATGACCTCCCCTGGGTTAGGTCTAAGCCATAGATCCTTTCTCGAACAACTGTGGCCCCAGGACCTCCCCAGCTTAGATCCTGACCCTTAAAGACCTCCCTCTGTGAGATCCTAACCGTCGGGACCTCCCTCCGCTTAGACCTCTACCACTAGGATCTCCCTCGAGTAATCTCGATCGTTTAGGACCACCCCGCCAAAATCCTTACCGCCCAGGACCTCCTTCGCTTGATCGCTACCATTTAGGACCTCCCCGTGGAGATCTTAGCCGTTCGGATCTCTACTTGTAAAACTTTATCTCTCAGGACCTCCCTCCGCCTCGATCTGGACCGTTCAGGACCTCCCCAGATCCATCTAAACCGTCCAGACCTCCTCCCGTTAAAACCTTGTTGCATCGGACCTCCCTCGATTGAATCTGGATCGTTAAAGACCCCCCTGGAGATCTTGACCGTCTAAGACCTCCCTCCGCAGCCCTGGACCGTTAGATTTAGATCTAACGGGCTAGACCTCCTCAGTAGATCTTAGCTGTCAAAGACCTCCCTCCTTCAGATCTCACCGTCCCGACCTCCTCCGATTAGATCTTTAACTTGGGGACCTCCCCGTAGCTCTAGACCGTAGGATCTCCATCTAACGGCCTAGACCTCCTCAGCGCTTTAGATCCATCGGTGGAAATCTTGGCTGTTAAGACCTCCTCGGAAAATCTTAACCGTCCAAGACCTCCCCCAGCAAATCTCAACCGTCTAGAACTCCCTCCGTAGATTTAGCCTTAGGACCTCCTTCGGAGATTAGGACCGTCAGGTCTTGATCTAACGGTCCCGACCTCCCCTATGCGCGTTGAGCACCTCCACGCGGGATTTTCACGTGTGCTGTGCTACTCCTCGTCTGGACCGTTGGATTTGATCTCAAAGGCCCGGACTCTCCCGGTCGCTGGCCACGCGCGCCAGAAACCATGAGCCGTAGCCGTGCGATGCAAGATCGGCGCCACGACCTCCCGCTTCCTTCCAGTTCATTTGGACCTCCCGAGAGCGGTTTTCAAAGTCTTTTAAATGTTCGAATTTCATTTGTGCATATCTTTATCGTCTTAGCTCCTTTTTGAATGATTCAAATCACAGTAGCTTTGTGGTAGAATAAATTTTAATCTGAGAATAGATGTAGTCACTATGTTGTTCTGGAAATTGGTTTAGGATGTATTAAAATGTTCAATAGGGAAGCATGTTTAGAAATTATCTCAAATTTGTAAAATACATAACTTTTCCTCTGTAATTCCAAACCGAGCAAACTCAACTTGGTAAAATTTATCTGTGGACATGCTTTAATATGAACTAGGCCTTGTCCTTATTTATGTTCCTGAAAAGTGATATATGCTAGTTTTACAACTTCGAAAAATCATAACTAATTCATTATAACTCCAAATGATGTAAACTCAACTTTGCTGTTCTTAGGATGACCTTAGCTACCTACCATAAAAATTTCAGATTCCAGATCATTCTAGAAATTTTTGCCATGAACAGTAATCGAAATTAATTTAATTAGGATTTTTCAGGCCGAGGGAACTTAGTTTAGCTATAACTTTTTCATGCTAAGTCTAAATGAAGTAATTCTTGTTCCTAAAATTGCCTAAAATCAACCTCTAGCTGCTGTGTAAATTTCGTGGGATTTGAATTTCTTTTGCTGTTGAGTTTTGTTTGGTGTTCTTCATTCTTATTTGGTTTTATCGCATTTTAGCATTAGGTTCTGAATATTATATTGAACCTGAGAATCCTCCTCTGCAGCAAGAGCAATTCCAGCAAGGCAAGCAGTTTGATCATTTCCCATTTAATCCCATTACTTTTAAAGTCTAATACTTTGTTTAACTCGTATGTATGCATTGCTAATTTGTTGTTAAATTGATTAGTTAATCCTCTAGTTGCATAATCTGTAGGTAAATAATTATCCTCTACTACCTGAGCCTAGGTTATTTGCTGTGATTAGAGTTCGTTGGATGAGCTCTTGTCACTTAGTAGATTACGCATAAATATTGCTTAGCCATGCCTAATTATCGATAGTATGGGGCGATCATCGACTTAGTCGGTGATCTTGATCACACAAATGCTAATATTATTCCATTATGTCCAGCCCTTGTGTGTTACTAATTTGCAAATCAAAAACTGAAAATAAAAATTATATCTTGACTTGGGCACAATGGTATGTTGGTGTGATCTGTTGGGTGTGATTGGAATGGTGCCTAAGTCCCCAAGGACCGAGTTACTTGTGTCACTAAGCCAAGCG
Organism: Ampelocalamus luodianensis; assembly: GCA_036346255.1. Taxonomy (NCBI): domain Eukaryota; kingdom Viridiplantae; phylum Streptophyta; class Magnoliopsida; order Poales; family Poaceae; genus Ampelocalamus; species Ampelocalamus luodianensis. The sequence goes on along the minus strand of JAYEVH010000435.1, from coordinate 171,376 downwards.
CTTATTGCGTGCTAACCACACGAGAGGGATATGGGACCTCTCTTGACTAAGTACTTTGGGAGGTGTTAATTATGAGCTGGTCGGTGGGTGTGTTAAAAATGTGTGTGTGTGTGTGTATGTGGTGTGTGAGGGGAGCATTAGCAGACCGGTTAGGCTGTCTAATGTGTCCTTCTCCCGTGGGTTGTGGCTCTTAATTAGCATCATCCATTGGAAATCGTCTCCTTAGACTTAGCCGTGCCGGCATACCAAAGGAAGTATGCTAACCGTGGCTGGTGGAAAGGCGGTCTATCGTGTGGGTACATTGGTACACCCCTGCAGGGTTTGAACTATTCGAATAGCCTCGTCCTAGGTTATGGACATTGCTTGGTAAGGTCGTGCAAGAACTAGACTACAACCTTTTACAAACTTAAAACTTGACATGGGTGGTATGAAGGGGTACTTCATGCTATTGTTGTGGTGGCTATTGGGTTAGTCACTTCCAGGATGTTGTGTCATCTATCTATTGTTATAATTGCCTCTCTGTTATTTGAATAATAAAAAAATTAATTGCAAACTTGCTCTTAAATGTATTACCTTATTGCAAATAAAACTTGCTTTATGCTGAAAATAAGTCCAGAGCCCCCTCCACTTAAATAAAGCTTGCATGTAGTTAATTATAGTTCTGTTATCTTACACGTCAGTCTTGCGAGTACAAAAACAATTTTTGTACTCATTTGCTTTGCTTAACGATCTGTTGCAGAGGAAGAAGGTGAGCCCCAAGGGCCTTACTTTTGTGAGATGTGTGGTTTCTGGGACGACTAGTTTGGCGGTCCGGTTGGTTGCCTTGTGGGTTTGAGGCACACTGATTGGCTTTTGTTTATCGACATCTTATGGCACTTTTTCTTCCGCTAATTACTCTGATATTTGTATGACATTTGGCCGGTCGGCCCTCCTTTTGTAATAACTTTATTTTAAGTATGACTTCTAGTTTGTCGCTTGCTTCGGTTCTATGTGAATGTATGGAATTGATGCATGATTTTGTAACGAGGTGTGTATACTGCATTTTTGGGAAGTATACATATCTCGAGGCTTGGGTTATTTGATTTGTGATGCTAAGACTAAGTGGATGGTTAAGCATTACAAGCCAAATAAACCGGGGTCCTCACATTTAGGCCGACTGTCTTTTATTTGTGGTAATGTGGTTTGTAAAAGTGAACTATATGTTTAAGATGGGTGCGAATATGTTTAGGCTCGGGTACTTATGCCTGCATCTTTTCATTAGAATACCAACGAAGAGAGACACCACTAGCTTGTTTTGATTGGATTCCTCTGTTTTGCAATTTCCCACATTTTATGTCCAATCGATCGTCCGAAATCCGAGTACAGTGATTCAAGTTTCTAAATTCATCTAAAATCCTAATCTTCATACTTTTATTTATTTTATACTTTTGTGATTTTATTTGTATTTATGTATTTATTTCTTTTCTCATTTTGCGCGTAGAATCGAACGTCGTTGGAAATCTTCTCAACCAACAAGAAGAGACCCAGTCACAGAAGGCAAGTCTTCCCTGAACATGTTGATTAAAGACTTGTTCGTGTTCTATGGTGATGCTCTCGTACGCGATGGGCCATATGGGGTGGACCTGTCAAATTGTGACCAGACCCAGATCTGGACACCAGGCCTGAAGGACATGAGCCTATGCGAGCTAAGGAGGTGTGTGCGTTTCGCGTTCGATCGGGACATCGGAAGGAAGAAGGTACGCATCGAGGCATTGTATGCCTCGGCGGTGTGTGGTGCAGGGGAGACCTTTTGGCAACTTATGAAGGTGAGCAGTGACGCTTCGTGGATCAACTACATGGAGGTTGTGTGCAACCCCGCTGCTGCAATATATGCCAGGCCAATGGTGTATGTCCAGTTTGTCGAGAGGACGGAATCATCCGCCATGGGTGGTTCTGGTGGAGCTGAAGTGCCTGTGTTGGTCTACGGCGGTGATGTGTATTAGGTGGTGTTGTGACCATCGACATTGTGTATGTCTTGTCTAGATTGGACGACATCGCAGCGACATCCCTAGTCCTGCCGCAGCCAGAGGAGGCGGAGTGGGGGTTCAATGAAGACACTCTGCTCTTAGGGCAACGCTTCCCCAACAAGAGCACTGCCCAGCAGGCCATTGCCAGATATGCCGTCAACATTAGCCCGACGAATCAGGTGCATAGGTCCAACCCTGACACCTACATCGTGAAGTGTGTGGATGGATCTTGCCCTGGCAAGGTTCGTGCGTAGCAGTTCAGGAGTGCCGCCATGGACTTCCGCATAACGGTGCTGAAGGATCACACATGCGAGCTTGCAGAGATTACTGAATGAAGTTTTGCGTGCCTTCATAGGACAATTTGTGGTAGTGTATTTTGATGACATATTGATTTGTCGTAAAACATTAGATCAACATCTTGAACACTTGCGTGCGGTTTTTAATGCTCTACGTGATGCATGTTTGTTTGGTAACCTTGAGAAGTGCACCTTTTGCACCGATCGAGTATTGTTTCTTGGTTATGTTGTTACTCCACAGGGTATTGAGATTGATCAAGCCAAGATCGAAGCTGTACAGAGTTGGTCGACTCCTAACACGGTCACACAAGTGCAGAGTTTTCTCGGACTTGCTGGATTTTATCGACGCTTTGTCAAAGATTTCAGCACCATTGCCGCACCGATGAATGAGCTTACGAAGAAAGGTGTTCCTTTCATATGGGGCCCTACACAAGAATAATCATTTCATATTTTGAAAGATAAACTTACACATGCACCACTTCTCCAACTTCCTGATTTTGGTAAGACTTTTGAGCTTGAATGTGATGCTAGTGGAATTGGACTTGGAGGTGTGCTTATTCAAGAAGTTAAACCTGATCTTGCTAAAATTTTTGATAATGATATGCCATGCGATGCTTTGAAAGGCAAAAATGCTTTATTTTCACTTCATGATATATCTAGCTCTGTGTCGTCGCCTGTCACTAACCTTTTGCAGGAAACTGGTGATTTGGAGACAATGATTGAGTTGAGGACGACTCAAATTCAAGAAAGGGAAGATGATGAGGACATCAACCCTAAGGATGCAACCTGGCCCATCTGGTGACCGGCCACCCCTAGGCTCATACTGTTTATGTGGGCACTATTCACATGTGAACAGTACCATGAACAGTACCACACCCTAGGGTTTCCACCTCCTGGCCGCCCTCCTCATATAGGAGCCGTCGCCCTTTAGTTTTGCTTGGGTTTTTCTTTTAGATTATTCTGCATCGCAGTTTCGCCGCTTGTTCGGTTTGAGAAGCCCCAACTTTGTGAGCTTCATCATTATTCGCAATTCAGATTGCTTATTTATCTTGTTCTTGCGTGCTTCTTCGGTGTATGCAGGAATCGATCTTCGTGATCAGGTCAACTGGGTATTCGTGCACGGTGGATAACGACTTGTCGAACAGTTCAGCGATTGCGTGGTTTCGAGCCTTGCGAGTTCATAGCCAGGATCGTGAGAGTTGAGCAACTACCACCGAACCTATCCTTCTCATCGAAAGATCGGGCCAAAACAGGACTTTCGGGTTCATCAAGTGGTATCAGAGCTACAGTTCTTCGGTGAGAAATCAGTACCCTTAGTAGTAGATTCATTTTTCATACCTAGAGTCCAGAAAATTGCCCCAAAATTTTTTGCATCTATCATCCTGTCTGAAACCCTTTGAGCCATTGAGATTTGTTTCGGTTAGTTTGCATTGTTGAATTTTCGTTGCATCGTCGAGTCATTGTGCTGATTTTTGTCTAGATTGGTTTAGTTTAGAGTCTCTTGCGAGTCGTCTAGTACTGTCTTCCCCCGCCCCGCCTACCAACATCACCACCATCCTCTGCCGCAGCCTCTTCCTCCCTGCCGCTTCACGACTTCCTGCCGTGCCTCCACGACCACCTGCCGAGCCCCCACGACCACCTGTCGTGCCTCCACGACCAGCGTGCCGCCTCCACCAATTTGCTGTCGCGACCATCAGTTAGCCCTTTCGTGGTCACCAAAGCACCTGCTGCTGCTGTTTTCTCTTGCCATGACAACTCCAGATCTCTCCTTGCCATGACTGCCCACATATCCTTGCCGCTGCCAATAGCTACCGCGACAACCCACCCCACCAACCCTTCCCTACCGCGCCATTGCATCCTCTGCTGCACGCTGCCACAGCCACCGATGAACCAAGTCCTCACTGCCACCTCCTGCTACAGCAATCACCAGCACCTGGCCAGCACCGCCCTCGCTGCCGCAGCAACCACCGTCATCTGCCGCCGCCACCACAGCACTGTCATGGCAACCATTCGCTGTCGTGCCCCTTCCACTTGCTGCTGCGGCCACCGAACGCTTCCTGTTGTGTGTTGCCGCGAGGACTGATCAAGCTACCGCGGTTGTCGCCTGCACAGCCACCATTTGCTCCTACCGCTGCCACTCTTTGGTTTCGGAGAGGAGGGAGTAAAAGGGAAACCCTAGTGGTTTCAATTTGCAGAAGAAGTAATAAGGAAAGAGATTGGTTTCGGTTTCAAGAAAAGAGAACGAGGTTTCAGTTTCCATCCCTAGCATTTTTTTCTATTTTCCGAAAGAGTTTTCAGTTTGTACCAAGAAAATTAGGGTTGCCGAAGTGCAAAAAAAATCAATTTTGGTTACTGTAGCAGTCTGAAAATTTTAGGTCTTTTTTGGTTTCCATAGTTCTCTAAGGTGAAAAAAAGAAGAAAAAAACAGAAGAAGAAAAAGGGAAGGCGCAAAAGAAGAAAAAAGATGTGAGAAAGAGAAGAAGAAAATAAAGAGAAGAAGAAAAGAAAAAGAAAGAGAAAGAGAAAGAGAAGAAAGAAGGAAATAACGAAAAGAATTTCAGGGATGTCTCCTTTCTTGACTTATCACCTTATTCAGGTTGGCATAGTTCATCTATTGCTCGCTTGCTTTGATAGTTCTTGTGCTAGCCTTCCATTGTTGCTACTAGTCGTGCTTGTGAGTTGCTCTAGCTAGGCTTGGTTTAGACTAGGACCAGCACTTGTGACTAGTACTTTGAACTTCTTTTCAACTTTGCATACTGATTTGAACAATTGTTACTCCTTTGCTACATATTAGCCTTTCGAGCTCCACTTCCTACTAACTCAGCAGGTACCGTTCCTTGCAATCATTGGGCTAATCGCAAGTGAGAGTATCACAAACCAGCTACCAGCTGTACTAGTTCCTTGCTGCATTGGTAAGATCTTGTAAGAACTTGGTATAAGCGTGAGCGTGTGTGACTTGATAAACTCCACCTCCTAGTAGTTGATAGGAACATTTACACTGTGATTTGTATCTTGTTTTTCTACTAACGATGGCAGGGTTACACGAATCTACACATGCTATGCTTGCAACTGACCTCGTAGGTGATGACCAAGGATCTGAGCGAGACGAGGAACAATGTGGTGCTGGTACGTATCTAAGCCTTATAGTGAAGCGTGTACGTAGTGCACAAAGGGATCATGTTGAGCAGAATTAACGCCACAATCTATTCCAAACAAAGTTTGTCATCAAAGAACGTTCATGTTGTGTGATCATTGATGGAGGAAGTTGTAACAATTTGGCGAGCATGGACATGGTTGAGAAGCTTGCATTGACCACACAACAGCACCCTCATCCATATTACATTTAATGGTTCAACAATTGTGGTAAGCTAAAGGTAACTGCATGGTGAGAGTATTTTTCCATTGGTTCTTATCATGATTATGCTGATTGCGATGTCATACCTATGCAAGCATGTTCTTTGTTACTAGGTAGACCTTGGCAATATGATAGAGATACGTTGCATCATGGTAGAACTAATAAGTATACTTTCACGTTTAAAGAAAAGAAAATCACTTTGCTGCCCATGTCTCCCGAAGCTATTTTAAAGGATGACTTAGAGAGAGCTAATAGACAAAAGGAGAGTAGCCAAAGTGAAAATTAGATTGTAGCTATAGAACTTGTTCACCCGAAGCAGAAAGAACCTAGTGCTAGGAAAGGTGAAATTAAATTGAAAGGTTCTATTTTACTTGCTACTAAATCTGATATTTGTGAGATGGAAGATAGCAAATTTGATTGCTATGCTTTAGTGTGCAAAGAAGCCTTGTTTCCTCTTGCGGATATGCCTCCTTCTTTGCCTCCTGCTGTTGCTAATATTTTGCAAGAGTTTGCTGATGTGTTTCCAAGTGACATACCCCCGGGGCTGCCTCCAATTAGGGGGATTGAACATCAAATTGATTTAATTCCAGAAGCCTCGCTTCCCAATCGTGCGCCATATAGAACCAATCCTGAAGAGATTAAGGAAATTCAGCGTCAAGTGGACAACTTGCTTGACAAAGGGTACGTACGCGAAAGTTTTAGTCCTTGTGTTGTCCCTGTGATTTTGGTACCTAAGAAAGAGGGATCATGGCGTATGTGTGTTGACTGTAGAACTATTAATAATATTACTATTCGATATCATCATCCTATTCCTAGGCTAGATAATATGCTTGATGAATTAAGTGACTCTACTGTGTTCTCTAAAGTTGATTTGCGTAGTGGAAATCACCAAATTCGCATGCAGTTAGGCGATAAATGGAAAACAACATTCAAAACTAAGTTTGGATTATACGAGTGGTTATTGATATTTTTTGGGTTAACTAATGCACCTAGTACTTTCATGAGATTAACGAATGAAGTTTTGCGTGCCTTCATAGGACAATTTGTGGTAGTGTATTTTGATGACATACTGATCTGTGGTCAAACATTAGAGAAACATCTTGAACACTTGTGTGCTGTTTTTAATGCTCTACGTGATGCACGTTTGTTTGGTAACCTTGAGAAGTGCACCTTTTGCACCGATCGAGTATCGTTTCTTGGTTATGTTGTTACTCCACAGGGTATTAAGGTTGATCAAGCCAAGATCGAAGCTGTATAGAGTTGGCCAACTCCTAACATGGTCACACAAGTGCGGAGTTTTCTCGGACTTGCTGGATTTTATCGACGCTTTGTCAAAGATTTCAGCACCATTGCCGCACCGATGAATGAGCTTACAAAGAAAGGTGTTCCTTTCATATGGGGCCCTACACAAGAACAATCATTTCAGATTTTGAAAGATAAACTTACACATGCACCACTTCTCCAACTTCCTGATTTTGGTAAGACTTTTGAGCTTGAATGTGATGCTAGTGGAATTGGACTTGGAGGTGTGCTTATTCAAGAAGTTAAACCTGATCTTGCTAAAATTTTTGATAATGATATGCCATGCGATGCTTTGAAAGGCAAAAATGCTTTATTTTCACTTCATGATATATCTAGCTCTGTGTCGTCGCCTGTCACTAACCTTTTGCAGGAAACTGGTGATTTGGAGACAATGATTGAGTTGAGGACGACTCAAATTCAAGAAAGGGAAGATGATGAGGACATCAACCCTAAGGATGCAACCATTGCTTCAACCCGCTGCACGACATCCTCTACTTCAACCACATCCTCTTCGATAGGATTTTCGGCTACTGCACTGCCATATTCACCAGTTGGATCGAGCCACGTCTACTCATACAAGCTGAGCGTCGTCTACATGCCATGGTGCTACGTCTACATGTCATGGTGCTGCATCACCAATTATTGGCCCACAGGCTATGTAATGTATTGGCCGACAACTTGGCCCATCTGTTGGACGACCTGGCCCATCTGGTGACCGGCCACTCCTAGGCCCATACTGTTCATGTGGGCACTATTCACACATGAACAGTATTGTGAACAGTACCACACCCTAGGGTTTCCACCTCTTGGCCGCCCTCCTCATATAGGAGTCATCGCCCTTTAGTTTTGCTTGGGTTTTTCTTTTAGATTATTCTACATTGCAGTTTCGCCGCTTGTTCGGTTTGAGGAGCCCCAACTTTGTGAGCTTCATCATTATTCACAATTCAGATTGCTTATTTATCTTATTCTTGCGTGCTTCTTCGGTGTATGCAAGAATCGATCTTCGTGATCAGGTCAACCGGGTATTCGTGCACGGTTGATAACGACTTGTCGAACAGTTCACCGATTGCGTGGTTTCGAGCCTTGCGAGTTCGTAGCCAGGATCGTGAGAGTTGAGCAACTACCACCGAACCTATCCTTCTCATCGAAAGATCAGGCCAAAACAGGACCTTCGGGTTATCACCTAGAGCGTATGTTCAGCACATACGAAGAGGCCTACGACTTTGTCCCAAGAACGCTCCATCAGATTGCAGAATCGAATCCCAGGACATACATTGACAAGCTGGACCGGGTGCATCCTACGAAGGGGCCGAATTGTTTTATCCTTGACAGAGTATTCTGGGCCTTCCCCCAAGTGAGCGGAGGGTTCAAGTACCGTCGTCTTGTGCTGTCGATGGATGGCACCTTCCTCACTGGCAAGTACAAGGGCACCATCCTCACCGCGGTTGCAGCCGACGCGAATGACCAGTTACTCTTCCTTGCAAACGTTAAGCGGGCAGTGGTTCAAGACCGCCCAGGTGTGTGTGTCAACTCGGACCGCAATGCTGGGTTGCTGTCCATGTTTACCATGATGCAAAACAGGACATAGCCGCCCTTCCAGTGGAAAGACCTGACGAACCGATGGTTCATGAGGCATTTCACGGCGAACTTCCACACAAGGTTCTGAAACAAGGACCTGATGAAGACCTTCAAGAAGCTATACATGCATAACCAAAGGCGGAAGTTTGACGCCGTGTGGAGACAGTTGGACGAGGAGACTGGCAAGCATGTAAGGAATTCCCAGGATGTCGAGGTAGGGGCAACGGCAGGTGGCTCCGCCAGAGTTGGGGAGTTCACACACTGGGTAAACTCGCATGCACCTGACTTAGAGAAATGTTCTTCGCTGCACGACATCGGTGGTACACGAGACGGTAAAATATTCTTCGCATTTTTTTGCACGGGAAACGCGTCTAACTTATTCTTGGTTTCCTTGCAGTACAACCACCTTCGGTGTATCAACAACGAGGGTGCCGACAGTCTACGACGTGGGTAGGGCTGGAAAAATAGCTCGAGGCTCATGAGCCTGCTCGAGCTCGTCACGGCTCGGCTCGGCTTGAGCTTGTGAATTTTCGAGCCGAGCCGAGCCCAGCTTTTGGCTCGCAAGCCTTTCGAGCCGAGCTCGAGCCAGCTCGTGAGCCGCTCGTTCCCTAACCCTTGTCCTTAGTCCTTGACTGCCTTAACCTTATCCCCTTCGCTCCGCGCCTCTGCTTGACTGCCTTTATCCCTTATCCTTCCTCCTCCCCCCATGGCCTCCTCCCCCAAACTCCCACAGCCCCTGCCTCCCACTCACGGCGCCTCGCCTCGCCCGCCTCGCCTCCTCCACCCCCCTTTCCTCGCTCGCCCTGGTCGCCCAGCTCCGCCAGCCGCCACCCTACTTCCCGAGTCCGGAGTCTTCGGACTGTGCCCCCCAAATCCCCCAAATCGTTGCCTCCCGCTGGCCTTTGCCCTGCCGCATCTCCTCCTTCCTTCTCTCGGGTATCCCCATGGCGCCGCCTCTCCCAGCTCGGCATGGCCTCCATTCGTCGCTCTGGGCCCCTATGCCGTCACGCCTCAGCCCCTATGGTGCGCCGCCCATGGCTCAGCCCCGTGGGTGCCCGCAGCTCCTGCGCCGCCACCTCCGGTCTCCCCCTGCGCCTCTGCCTCCCTGGCGGCGTGCCGGTCGGCTCGGCCTCCGGCCGTCGGCACCGCCTTGGCTGCCATGCATCGCCCTGGCTTGGTGGCCTGCTCCTCCCCTCGGATTTATTCCCCACATCCTATTTTCTGTTCATTTGTTTATGCATGCTTGATTGCTTGATGCTTGTGCTTCTTTACTGATGTGTTCATATGGATTGCTGGTAGTGGTAGCCTGTAGCCTGGTAGTGGTAGATCTCATGGAGTCATGGCTACTGGATGTGGTGATGGCGGAGGGTCAGAGGCTGTCGATGCGACCAAGAGTACCAGGGTCCAGAGCTCTGCCTCCTCGCTGCTAGTTTCTGGAGCTTGGCTCGCGAGCCCAAATGAGCCAGCTCGAGCTTTATCACGAGCCGAGCCAAGCCACCCTTCTGGCTCGTTTCGGAAACGAGCCGAGCCGAGCTTACTGTTCACCCGAGCCAAAACAAGCCTGGCTCGAGCCGGCTCGGCTCGGCTCGTTTCCACCCCTAGACGTGGGAGGACTAGCACCTCCTCTCAGTTCCTAGGTATGTTGCGCACCATCAACGACGACTCAAAAGCGGCAATGAGGACCAAGACTTGTGGTTGGCACAACAACATTTTCGTGCCACGAGGTGGACATCGAGGACAGCCTCCTTCCCCACCGACCTCAGCACCTCCCTCTGCAACACCGTCTACACGTCCGTCGCACTCCGGGAGTCGAGGTAGCTACGGTTGCTCTTCCTCCACGCGCCTCAGCCTCGGGCAAGTGGTATGTCAATTACAATTTGTTGTCCTAACTGTACATGTTCCCTTATTTCTAACGTATATCTCACTTCCGTTTGTTCTTTCAGTAGTTGCGATGTGACAGCACTCTGCTAGCGCCATCGTCCTCACGGAGGGAGACATAGGATCGGACTTCGTCGCTGGGTCCACGGGGTGCGACTGTAGACAGCGATCCTGACTTGCCCTAGTATCGAGACAAGGAATTGCCCACGTTCACACACAGCGTCCGGTCAAACCTGCATGAGGGTGACTCATGGTTCGGGTAGTCCTTCGGACCAAGCACTGTGCACTATTTTGGCGCCTATTGCCCTAGAGCATCATCGTCCGCACAACCACATACACAAGTACGTTGTAACGTACTTAATGCAATCTTCCCACTGCACGCAACGGTAAACTCATGTAGCCCACCGAATTTGCACGTTTGGAGTGACCAATTTGGACATCAAGGCCAAGGATCGCAATTTGCACTTTCGACTCCGCAGGTACATGCTTTCCAGCATGACTATGATTGTAGAGGTCATAACCTCTGCCCTAATGTAGCAGTGCTGTTTCTGCAGGATGTGCACTCCGCTATTCCTACCCAGTGGGTGGACAATATTCTCCAGCCTCACCCGGCTATGTACAATGAGTTCTATGGGACACCACCTCCCACGCAGCAGTCCTACTATGACTTTCGAGAGGCACACCACTCCCTTGATAGGTTCACCTTCCCTGAGGAGCAGCTATAGTGTTAGGGCCGGCGACAGAGGCAGGGACCTTGAGTTTTAGTGTCTTTCTTCTATTATTTCTTGTTCCTGCCAAGTAGAAGCAGTTGTAATGAGATTGTAATGTCCATTATTTATCTATGCATCGTAGTCCTTCATGAATGGATCAACTGTCATGTATCCTTACATTACATGATGTATACCTTTGTGACGTCATTGTACTCCTCTATATTGTGTATGCCTCTGTCTAATTCCAGTGGCACGACCCTCTGATCAACCAATGCAAAATGAAGAACATAGAGTTAAAAGACTGGATGAAATGATGGAAAGAGTTGAGAAAATGCTTCAGAAATTAGTTCAATGCATATCAACGCCTATAGCTTAATGCACGCAACACATCGATGCAACAGTCCACTCGATAAAAGGCAACTGCAATGACGCGTCCACAATTCAGTTACATGCTTTACGAGATTTAACATAATTGCGTACAGTAAGGGAGACTACCGAGGTACAAGCTTCTCTGGCCGTGCCTAATAGTAGAAGGTGCCTCGTACTACCCACATAGAGTGTTGTACAGGGGGCACCTCGGACGTGGTTGGCCGTCGTTGTAGTGGCACGCACATATGCAGCTTGGGTTCGCGCAGCAGTATGTGAGATCATACGAACTTCCTATGTTCACGACCTCCTCGTTGCCCCTCTCGCGCTGCATCTATTGGCGGAGGTCATCGTTTTGCTCGTTGAGATTGTCAATCCGCGCCTCCAACTGAAAGATTCAGTTCCACAATGTATCCACATACATCACAACATGTCGTTCATGGGGAGGATCGATCCAGCGGACAAAGTCGCATTTCGCCATCTACTGGAAAGGAGGGTTAACATAGAAGCTTTATTAGCACAAACATAAAGTAAACTATTTGGTAATTGTACCCCAGAGTGTGGGCATCGAAAGAAACGTCATCCACCATCAAAAGGGTCGTCTGTAACCTGCACGACAACGTCCTCCCTGTGTCTACATTTTGACCATTTCGGCATCAATCGGTAGTTAGAGCCAAAGTCCTCCCTCCTTTCGAGGGGAAGGTCTTGCTTTGGCGACCCCGGTTGGACTATTCCCTCAGCATCTGCCATGGTATGTTACTGTATGATGGAGAAGATCCTTCTTCCTACGGTTTGGATGGTCCAAAGTTCCTACTTTCAGAACATGGGGCGTGCATTTTATAGCCCTAGGGGGGAGGCTAATAAAAACGGGTAATGTGTTAGCGTGCAGCTTTGCATGGTGATAAGACCAGACAGGGTGACCCAACGAGTTAGCTTTGAGATTGACTGCGCGGCGATGTGAGGAGTCGACTTTGCGGCAAACATGACCCGACGAGTCGACTGCGTGAGGACATGACCCAACGAGTTAGCTTTGCGCAGCAGCGACATGACCTGACAAGTCAGCTTTGTGTTGACTCGTTGGGTCATGTTACTGCGCAAAGCTGACTCATCGGGCCACATCGCTGCTGCACAAAGCTAACTTGTCGGGTCACGTCGCTGCGCAACGTTGACTCGTTGGGTCATGTCCCTGCGCAAAGTTGACTCGTCGGGTCACGTCACTGCTGCGCAAAGCTGACTCGTCGGGTCATGACCCTGTGCAAAGCTGACTCATCTGGTCACGTCGCTGTGCAAAGCTAACTCGTCGAGTCATGTCCCTGCGCAAAGCTGACTCGTTGGGTCATATCACTATGCAAAGCTGACTCATTAGGTCACGTTGTTCCCCAAAGCTGACTCATCGGGTCACGTCCCTGTGCAAAGCTAACTCGTTGGGTCACATCCCTGCTACGCAGAGCTGACTCATTGGGTCACGTCGCTATGCAAAGCTGACTCGTCGGGTCACGTCCCTACGCAAAGCTGACTCGTCGGGTCACGTCCCTGCTGCGTAGAGCTGACTCATTGGGTCACGTCGCTGTGCAAAGCTGACTCGTCGGGTCACGTCCCTACGCAAAGCTGACTCGTCGGGTTACGTCGCTGCGCAAAGCTACTCATCGGTTCATATCGCTGCGCAAAGCTGACTCGTCGGGTCACCCTGTCTGGTCTTATCATCGCGCAAAGCTGCAAGCTAACGCATTACCCCATGCTTTGAAAGTAGGAACTCTGGACCATCCAAACCATAGAAAGAAGAACCTTCTTCGTCGTACAGTAACATACCATGACATACGCCGAGGGACCAGTCCAACTGGGGTCACCGAAGCAAAGACCTTCCCCTCGAAAGGAGGGAGGACTTTGGCTCTAACTTCCGGTTGATGCCGAACAAGCGTGCTCAACCGGTATGGCCAAAATGCGGACACAGGGAGGACGTAGTTTGCTTTATGTTAGTGCTAATACAGCCTCCATGTTAACCCTCCTTTCCAGCAGATGGTGAAATGCGACTTTGTCCGCTGGATCGATCCTCCCCATGAATGACATGTTGTGATGTACGTGGATATACTGTGGAACCGAATCTTTCTGTTGGAGGCGCAGATTGATAATCTCAATGAGCAAAATGATGACCTCCGCCAACAGATGCAGCGCGAGAGGGGCAACGAGGAGGTCGTGAACATAGGAAGTTCATATGATCCCACATGCTGCTGCGCGAACCCAAGCTGCATATGTGCATGCCACTACAACGATGGCCAGCCACGTCCGAGGCGCCCCCTGTACAACACTCTATGTGGGTAGTGCGAGGCACCTTCTACCATTAGACACGACCGGAGAAGCTTGTACCTCAGTAGTCTCTCCTACTGTACGCAATTATGTTAAATCTCGTAAAGCATGTAACTGAATGGTGGACACGTCATTGCGATTGTCTTTTATCGAGTGGACTGTTGCATGGATGTGTCGCGTGCATTAAGCTATAGGCATCGATATGCATTGAACTAATTTCTGAAGCATTTTCTCAACTCTTTCCATCCTTTCATCCAGTCTTTTAAGTCTATGTTCTTCATTTTGTATTGGTTGATCAGAGGGTCGAGCCACTAGAATTTGACAGAGACATACACGATACAGAGGAGTACAACGACGTCGCAAAGGCATACACCATGTAATGTAAGGATACACGATAGTTGATCCATTCATGAAGGACTGCGATGCATAGATAAATAGTGGATATTACAATCTCATTACAACTGAACTTCTACTTGGCAGGAAAGAACAAGAAATAATAGAAGAAAGACACTAAAACTCAAGGTCCCTACCTCCGCCGCCTGCCCCGATGCTGTAGCTACTCCTCAGGGAAGGTGAACCTGTCAGGGGACTGGCGTGCCTCTCAAAATTCATGGTGGGACTGCTGCGTGGGAGGCAATGTCACATAGAACTCATTGTACGTAGCCGGGTGAGGCTGGAGCATATCGTCCACCCACTGGGTAGGCATAGCGGAGTGCACATCCTGCAGAAATGACACAGCTGCGTTAGGGTAGAGGTTATGACCTCTAAAATCATAGTCATGCTGGAAAGCATGTACCTGCGGAGTTGGAAGTGCGGACTGTGATCCTTGGCCTTGATGTCCATATTGGTCACTCCAAACCTGCAAATTCGGTGGGCGGCGTGAGTTTACCATAGCGTGCAGTGGGAAGATTGTATTAAGTATGTTACAGCGTACCTATATATGTGTTTGTGCGGACGATGATGCTCCAGGGCAATTGGCTCCGAAATAGTGCATAGTGCTTGGTCCGAACGACTACCCGAACCAGAGGTTGTCCTCATGCAGGTTTGACTGGATGCTGTGTGTGAACGTGGGCAATGCCTCGTCTCGGCACTGGGGCAAGTCAGGATCACTATCTGCAGTCGCACCTCGTGGACCCGGTGACGAAGTCTGGTCCTGTGTCTCCCTCCATGAGGACGACGGCGGTAGCAGTGCTGTCACGTCGCAACTGCTAAATGAACAAACGGAAGTGAGAAATACGTTAGAAATAAGGGCACGTGCAGACAGTTAGGACAACAAATCGTAATTGACATACCGCTTGCCCGAGGCCAAGGCACGTGGAGGAAGAGCGACCGTAGCTATGTCGACTCCCGGAGTGCGATGGACGTGTAGATGGTGGTGCGGAGGGAGGTGCTGAGGGCTGTGGGGAAGGAGGCTATCCTCGATGTCCGCCTCGTGGCGTGGAAACATCGCTCTGCCGACCACAAGTAATGGTCCTCATTGCCGCTTTTGAGTCATCGTAGATGGTGCGCAGCATACCTAGGAACTAAGAGGAGGTGCTAGTCCTCCCATGTCGTAGACCGTCAGCAGCCTCGTTGTTGATACACCGAAGGCAGCCGTACTGTAAGGAAACAGAGAATAAGTTAGGCGCGTTTCCTGTGCAAAAAAAAATGCGAAAAATATTTTACCGTCTCGTCTTGTGGTGTCACCCGATGAGTTTCTGGACCTACTCATACAGCAGCGTCGTGTGCGACCTCTGTAGGACGCTATGGCACCGCACCAATAAGGCTGCTCCTGGTGCGCAGAATGTACCATCTCAAGTACGCAGTCTGTGTCTCGACGTCGTATGGTTGTGCCTCGTGCACGATGTCAATCGCCACCCTCTCGGCCCACAGCGCCGTCCACAGTAGCTGTGTCTCCCTCCAGTCGTCGCTCTTCCGCCCTTGCCTCATTTGCTTGTAGGTGAATTTGGACGTTAGACAATCGAAAAAAGAGATACAATCAATAGGTAAACCAAATAACAACATATCTGTGGGCCTTCGCTACAAGAGGTCGTCCCGGAGGCGATGGCACCTGCTGGTAAAGCCCAAACTGTCTCATGACCCGTTGTGGTGAGTACGGCTTGACTGTATGGAAGAACACCAGATGGCAGGTCATCATCCAGTATGTGTGATCCTGACTGCATTGAGAGGACAAGCCGTAGGGGGTCGTGTCTGCAATGAACCATGTAGACCATGGGAAGCAGATGACCTCGGTCTCATGCAGAGTCTTGAACTGGTTGTGGAACTCAAGGTACACGCGCCTCAGCCTCTCCCTAGCCCACCCTAGCCGAGCATGTGTCCAACGAGTGCCCATTGTGGGCCGCTCAACGGGGTCGGCGCCATCTCCCTGATCGTAAAACCCGGGGATGTGTTCGAAAGGGCGCACGGCCGTGTGGAAGTACAGTCGGCCAACCGAGAAGTTCTCCCACGATCACAGCTGCAAGAGGATGTAGCATACTGCGAGGACTGGCTCTCCGACTGTACTGCGCTGTGAGACATCACACAAGCCTCGGTATGTAGCGCAAAGCACTACGGAGCCCCAATTGTACTGTGGCACCTCATCGGGCCAAGCGTCCACCAACGCCCTAGCAAGATGGATGTAGCTAGGGTGCACCCAATCTCCCTGAGTAGTAGGAAACAAGATCCACCCAAAGAGGAACAACATGTACGAAAGGAAGTGTGTCCGCTCAACGTACTAGGTCGCGTGCACAGGGCAGACCATGTACCATCGTAGCCAAGAATGTGGCACACCTGATATGTTCTCCAGGATCGGGTTACCGAACCTGTCAGCCATCCACACCTTCCACTCTGGTCGCCTGGGAGAGGTACTACTGCATTACCCCGCAGTGGTAGTCCTGTAAGCATAGCGATGTCCTGCAAAGTAACGGTCATCTCCCCCACCCGGAAGTGGAAGGTATGCGTCTCCGGCATCCAACGGTCCACGAGTGCGGACAATAGTGACACGACAAACTAAAACAACTGCTCCAGGTCCAACAGGCGGGCAATGGGCAAAAGCCCGATGTCCCGTAGTAGTGGGACGTACTGCTGGTCAAAAGGCCAGTGCTCTCTGGGACTCCTGAGGACGAAGCTCGGAGGGACCACGCCAGATGACCACATGTGGCATCGGTGTCCCCGATCCCATTGTGGGTCGAGCAGCTCGTACGCGACGTCGTCTGCAGGCTGTGCCATCTCCTGAGGTACGTACAACAACAAGTTAGTGTGCAAATAGAATCGGAGGTACGAACAAGCAAAACAAAAGCGAAACATATAGCATACATACACAACATACAAATGACAAGAACCATTGTCCGATACATTCCAACATATAGAACACGATAACGCCTGACAAGAGTGCATAAGAACGCATTAAAACAAACATATAGCATACATAGGCAACAAACACATGACAACAACTATTGTCTGACACATTCCAACACGTAGAACACGATAACGCCTAACGGGAGTGCGTTAGAACACGCAACATACATATATGGGCGATGAAACTTCATCGCTATAGTGCGTTGCTTGACCGAGCCTATTCGAGTAGGTGGCGAATGAGTGGCCAATCATCTTGTAGAGTCTGTATCTCGGGCGCCTTGCCTATTGCCCACGCTGGCTATCATCCATGTCATTACGGATGCGGCGGGACTGTCGTCTTCCACGGCCGACCTGCTTGAGTGCATCGTTCAACACCCACTTCATGTGTCCCGATCAGAGGTCCCTGTAATGCATGTCTAGCCCGTACAAATTGAACTCGGCACTCCAAGTGCCTTACAGGTGGTGCATGTCGTAGTACCTGCATGTTATCAAGGACTTGGTGTTATCAAGGACTTGATCTAATTTCTACGGTGACTTGACATCAAGGAATGGTTGGTTGCTGATACATAAAGCCACTTCCCAGTTAGAGTACCTGCGCGTCCATGTCACTTTACGAACATAGCGACGTCCAATTACCTATCGGCGACATCCGTAATTGGATGTCTTGAGGCTCTCTGGCGACCACGGGCAATATATATATATATATATATATATATATATATATATATATATATATATATATATATATATATATATATATATATATATATATATATATATATATATATAGATATATTGTTCATAGTCACTCAACCACTTTCAGGGGTCGTCCACGCAGCATGAGGAGGAAGGGACAGCCACTGCTTGGAGACTTTATAGAGAAAAGTCATCACAGACGGTTTCAGCTACAAACCGTCTATAGAGAGAAGTCATCACAGACGATTTCAGCTATAAACCGTCTATGATATATGAATCACCATAGACGGTTTCAGCTACAAACCGTCTGTGATAGTTCCCTATCACAGACGGTTCTGAGTTAATAACCATCTATGATAGTATGCATCACAGACGGTTTGAAAATAGTCTGTGACGACCTCATGTCATCACTGACCCACAAACTCAGACAGCTCACGAAACCGTCTGTGATAACGTTTTTGAACCGTCTATGAAGACCTTTTTTTGTAGTAGTGTCTCCACGCCTACGTTCGGCTCGAAAGCCTCCGCACGCCTCCTCAAGTCTCCATCACCCACTTCCTCGCCCACATCTCTGCCAACAGCAACGTCTGCATCACCGCCGTAGACCAACACAGGCACTTCAACTCCACCAGAACCACCCATGGCAGATGATTCCGTCCTCTCGACAAACTGGACATACCACATCGGCCTAGCGTATATTGCAGCGGCAGAGTTGCACACAACATCCATGTAGTTGGTCCATGAAGTGTCACTGCTCACATTCATAAGTTGCCAAAAGGTCTCCCCTGCACCACCCGCCGCCGAGGCATACAATGCCTCGATGCGTACCTTCTTCCTTTCGGTGTACCGATCGAACGCGGAACACATACACCTCCTTAGCTCGCATAGGTTCATGTCCTTCAGGCCTGGCGCTCGGATCTGGGTCCGGTCACAATTTGACAGGTCCGCCCCGTACGGTCCGTTGCGTATGAGAGCATCACCATAGAACACGAACAAGTCTCCAATCGACATGTTCAGAGAAGACTTGCCTTCTGTGACTGGGTCTCTTCTTGTTGGTTGAGAAGATTTCCGACGGCGTTCGGTTCTACACGCAAAATGAGAAAAAGAAATAAATACATAAATACAAATAAAATCACAAAAGTATAAAATAAATATTGGAATGAATATTAGGATTTTAGACAAATTTAGAAACTTGAATCACTGTATTCGGAGTTCGCACGATCCATTGGACATAAAATGTGGGAAATTGTAAAACAGAGGAATCCAATCAAAACAAGCTGGTGGTGGCTCTCTTCGTTGGTATGCTAATCAAAAGATACAGTTGTAAGTACCCGAGCCTAAACACATTCGCACCCATCTTAAACATATAGTTCACTTTTACAAACCACATTACCACAAATAAAAGACAGTCGGCCTAAACATATTCGCACCCATCAAAGTTCTGCTGTTACCGCGTGTATCTTACTTGTGGGCTATCTATTTAGAATTTTCTCCCCTACAAAAATATGCTACCAACCTCTACTTTTATCTCACGCAGCATCAGGTAACTACAACATAGTTACATGCTGTCTGTTAATCGCATTAGACCTTTCTATACATGTGTCTTAGTCTTGGTCTATCTATTTAGATTAGCTTCCTCTCAGACAATACAGTGCATGTGCCTACAAGCTCTACCTCTTCTATTCCACACAACATCGACTATCTATGCCATAGTTACAAACTGTCCATTACTCAGATTAGGCCTTTCTATAGTCGTTCTCTATATTCTCAAGCGGTTCACTTGTTTCACCATTAGGGAAATAATGCACACTGCCCTTGGTTCAAATAATTTGTCCATTAACATGGTTTCAAAATGGAGATTTCTACTGCATGAAGGATTACTATATTTACGTGCTAATTAACTAACAATTATATCCACATAAACTAAACATTTACGTCAACTAAGCATAATTACTTAACACATTCTACACAATCAACAAACCATTACGGTAATAAATAATAACTACACTACATGCATGTATACTTGCGTAATAATGACATGCTAATCAACTAGCTAAAAATATAGTCGCATGTCCATGAAAAATACCTTTTCTTCACGCTGGCAAGCCGATTTACAACTTATGCAATTGCGAAACCTCCAAATTCAGATTGAAAACCCCCAAAATGCAACTCGAAATCACCTTCTCTTCCTTCCTCTCGGTCTTTCCTTCGTGGCTCAAAGAAATGCAAATGAGGAAGCGGCCGGGTGGGCGACGGGCGCTCCATTTTTATGCCCACCAGGTGCTGAGAACCGGGCGACGCGTGGCGCAGGCGGGCGGTCGCGTCCGGGGGCCAGGGCACGGGCGGGAGCGCGCGGGACACAGGGCTCCTGCGCTCGACGATCGTGGCACGTCGCCCAGATCCTGCGTTCGGCAACCGCGGAAAGCGCCTGCTGCTCCTGCGCTCGGCGATCACGGAACCTCGCCGGTCCCACCACCTCCAGCGCTAGGCATCTTGCTCCCGCGCTCGGTTGCCCTCGCATGCTTGCTGCGCTCCTTGACCGCGGGGTGAGCTAGGTGTCGGCTTCACACTCTTCCGCGGTCAGGACGGGGCTAGATTTGAAAATACGGTACGATGGGGGCTATTTTTGCTATTGAGGTGACGGCAGGGGGCCAAATACAAAATCTTCTCCTTGCAATTGCATAGTATGGTTTACATCAGGACGTCCTTGCTTTAGAGTAGAGTATTTTGGTGGACGTCAGTGTAGAGCAAGAGCAGCAGAGCACATTCGTTTCCTCCCAAACAGTCCTAGGGATC
Organism: Ampelocalamus luodianensis; assembly: GCA_036346255.1. NCBI lineage: Eukaryota > Viridiplantae > Streptophyta > Magnoliopsida > Poales > Poaceae > Ampelocalamus > Ampelocalamus luodianensis. The sequence goes on along the minus strand of JAYEVH010000435.1, from coordinate 150,753 downwards.
TTCTTGTTCAAAACCAACCAACGTTCCCTTCCTTTCATTCTACAGAATGGAGAAAAAAAAAAAGGGAAAGGAGGAACCGATTCCTTTCCCTTTCTTTATTGAAAGAAGCGAGCGTGCCTTTTGATGATTTGATTTGATCCGATCAATTGAAGAATGTAGTACTGTACTCTTTATTTTTTTTTTTTTTTGCTACTACCTCAACTGACTGAGGAAGTAAGATCGGTCAAAGAGGTGAGGTGGCTCAGTTGTGTCTCGTCCTTTCATGCGCCGATTTCACTTTGTTAGTGAGCTCGTATTTTGCTACTACCTCAACTGACTGAGGAAGTAAGATCGGTAGCAAGTATTTTGTTGTTCTCAAGTTCACGGAATCATATATTGGAATGGTGATATAATTAGAGGGAGCAAGAAAGCTACGTACCACAATTATGTGCTATATATGAGAAGGAAACGTATCCCCTAACATCCTGCAGTAATGTTACGGTGAACAGTGCTATGACATTACGTATGACCGTTGGATCGAAAATGAGAGGCTGAGACCGAGACACACACTGTCCTAAAAAAAACCAGCGAAAATACTGTAGCATAGGTATTGTTCACTAACACTGTAGCATACATGTGGCTTTTGATCTGAACTATTCTACTCGGATCAACGACTCAGATCTACCAAATATCATGGTATTATTTACCCGTGATATTCTTAATGGAATGTCAGATGATGCAAATCCATCCATTCGAGAGATGGGATCCACGTGAGCTGCTGTTGTGTTTCTCGGTCTAAGAAAAAAGGGGTTGTGACTTGTTAGTGGATTTTTAAAAACTCCAAAAATGCTATGGTATTAATGAAACTGCAGTTATTAAAACAAGTTTTTGTTGTAACCAAACACCCCACAGCTTTTAATACTATAGTCTTTTTTAGAAACTATGGTATTCCTCTAAAACTTTAAAAATGCTATGTATCTAAACATACCCAATAATGTTGGGTTCCTCTCTCCTGCCATGTGAACACATTTTTTTATGCCCAGACCCCACAGCAACTGTTGGCTGTCTCTGGACTTGGAGTAGGGACATTTTCCCACGTTCCTACACCGCAGGATGCACAACTATTCTAGTGCTTGAATTGTTTAGAAAGTAGAGAACGCATGTGGTTTGGTTGTACAGGCGCCCCACCACCGCCGCACAAAACATAACACTGACAGTCCTCTCCATCCTCCATTTCTGTGATCCACTCCCGTTAATCAAGCCTCTCTTGGTCATCTTCTTCTCTTCTTCTACCCTTCTGACCCCTTCTTAGCTGACATCGGAGCTTGGCCGCCAGGAGGTACGCTTGACTTCATCTGTTCTCTTGCTTCTTAGTAGTTACTAGTTAGTATTGCTGCTAGTTCAGCACTTCATTCAATCTCAAATATTCGTCGTGGTGGCAAACATGAAATGTACTACTATTCCCTTCAGCAGGCAGCAATAATGCGATAATATCACAATGGTCCTAGCTCCAACATATATTTCCCACCTCTCCCGTACGTAAAAGCTTGAGTTCTTCAACTGCCGATGACAAGGAGGTCAACGAACTGGTAGATAAGTGGCCACCCAAGAAGATTTTACCTCAATTTTCAGGTATGTAATTACAGCCCTTTTCGACGTACGACTTGCTAGCGTATCACTACTAGAAACCGGAAATTTCCCAAGTGCCCTAAACACTCGGGAAAATACCAAATACACCCGGGGTAATAATTCAAGGTCAGCCGTTGAGAAAAAAACACTCGGGATCATTTAGTCATGTAAAAATTGGTTTCCCGATAGTTACACTCGAGAGAAATAACTTTTCTGAGTGTTTGGATTTACACTCGGGAAACATTCAACACTTAGGAGAAATAACTTTCCTGAGTGTTTTGATTTACACTCGGGAAACATTCAACACTCCAAAGAATAATTGGCACAAAACAAAATACTTTTCCGAGTGTATATCAACCAACTCGGGAAAAGTTCGTTTTTCCCGAGTGTATATCAACCAAGCACACTTGGAAAATTAATGGAATATTTTTCCGAGTGTATGTCAACCAAGGACACTAAAAAAAAATTCATTTTTCCCAAGTGTATATCAACCAAGGATACTCGAGAAATACCCAAACATCATATGTACCGATTTTGTACATACAACGGGTTTCATTTTGAACCACGCTAACAAAAAAACTCAACAATCAAACAGACCATACATTCCACAACAACAAAAATACCACCAATTAACCACAAATCATTATATATTTAGATTCGACAAGATTGACATAATGTTCAAGTTCACAATACAACATTCACATATATATATACCTCACACTCAGCACCAGGGAAAAAAAACCGGCTGGTAACCGCCTATCGGATTTACCGGTGGTAACCGGGAACGGAAAAACCGATCAGTTTTTCCGGGTTTTACGAGTTCAAATTTTGAATTTTGGCTGGTTTTTAAGCAAATTCAAGCGAAATTCAACCGGGTTTTTTCTGGGAAATCCGGTAACCGGCCCGGTTTTTTCAGACTGACGACCGGGATTACCACCGGAAACGGTTTTTGGATCCTTGCTCAGCACAACATTCAGATTTCAGACTAAATACACTCTACTATGAGGAGCAGCCCCACCCAAAAGTCATTTCCGAAAGAAAGAAAAAAGACCCCAGAGGACAAAACAAAGGCATCAACACACCTCAGGTGCCATCCATCTATAGGTACCAGTTTCTGCAGTCATCTCTCCCTCTTCAGATCGGTGCCGAGAGACACCAAAGTCTGCAATCTTCACAACCTAGTTTCATAAACCAATCAACGCGTTAACAACCTTGGATGGACAACTACACAACTTTAAAACAATATATGCATACTTGATCAGAGCCAATTAGCAAATTGGTAGTCTTCAAGTCCCTATGGATGATGTTATTCTGGTGCAAATAACCCATCCCTTTTGAGATACCAATAGCAAACCTAAGAATCACCGGAGGCTCCAAAGTATTGTTTTGCTTGTGAAGGAAGTCGTATAGATTACCTCCAGGCATGTACTCTGAAAGAAAGAAAGAAAATAACAAGAGCAAAATATGATCTTATGAATATCGGTCGGCGGGAAATAATGAATTGCCTGACAATAAAAACTAAGGACAGAGGAAACTACTTTGATTTGTCTAAATAAATAAATAAAAACTTATTATGAAAGCAAATAAGCAGGCAATACATGGCACAGAGGCCCTTTTGGGGATTAATACAAGAAAATAATAGTAGCAAAAGTGCATGGAACCAGCACATACTAACACAGAAATGAACACACGACTAAAATGAGAACTTAAACTCAGTTAGGAAATTGGCTCTCGGTCTCATGCAAGTTCCAATTGCTAATTCCTAGCACCTCTCTTGATGGATTCCACCATTTCATTTCCAGTATGAACAGAAACTGTGTGAAAGGACCATTGCCGCCTGCAGCCTACACTAACATGGCACAACAGAGGAACAGAATAACGGTAGTGCATATGGCTGTATTGCTCTCCACTCAATTCTAGTCATATTACAAATTTACAAGTAAAGGCAAGGCTACATGAAAATATTTGAACAAGAGAAGTCTCATATGATGATTTATAAATGAAAATGGACACATATATTGTTTTTGGGCAACTATGGAAGAGTTCCAATTGCTAATGGTCCACAAAAAGGCTCTTTGAAACATCTAAATATCTAGTTTAAAAGCAAGATAGGAGAGAACCCATTTTCTTGTCCTGCTAATCGATCATGCAGTTAGCAGCAAACTCAACAAACTAGACATCATGTTAAAACATGGCAGTAGTATATATCTATACTGATATACGGATCTTACCAGTTTTACTGATATGCTATATATACTTCTGATTGAACAGATCATACACAAAAACTAAGACAACAAAGGAAAGCAGCACTATGCTATTCCCATTTTCAGCCAATATTGTTCTGAATTTCTGATTAAGGTGGTTTGCATGTTGGTCCTAAATGTGTTTATAACATTATGTGAGAGCACCTAGACAACTATAAGAACAAAACAAAACAACATAAAATGAAAGGTACCAATAAAAAAAAAAAGGTCCTAGAAAGAAGCAATCCTGACCATGACCAGTCCAGCTATATTAAGGGAACAAAAAAGAAGCCATGTATGTATATGTGTACTCAGTTGTCCATGTATATTTGTAAGAAACAATATGACAATGAGAGATCTGTCAGAAAACCTGTTCAAGTCTCAAATCATGTCCATTTAGTTTTGCATATATAACAGGATATCCTTGTTGCTTAGTCCATGTAGTCATGAGATCCTTAACGGGCTCCCCAGTTTCCTCTTCAAGAATAGCCCATAGGTCTTCGGTTTTAGCGTTTGAGTAGGCATACTTCTTTATGTATGAAGCCAAAGCTTTCTGAAAGAGTACAGATTCACAAAGTTGGTACAAGCCGAAAAATTGAGGAAAACAGTCAGCAGGTGCACCATGCTTACTTATAATATCATCCGCAACAAAGGCAAATTTTATAATTACAATCCCTCTTAGTATTTTGGTATGTCAAGGAGAGCACATGAATCGCTACCGTAAATTTTATAATTTTATAACAGCAGGTGTAATTATGCTTACTTTATGGTGTGTCAAGGAGAGCACACGAATCGCATAGGCTTGGATTGCCTACTCAAAACCTGCAAAAAGTCTCAATAGTGTCAGTAAACTTAATCTGTAGATGAAAAGAAAAGAATACAAAAAAAAGGCATAAGATGGCATCCAATTGAAAAACTTAGGAAAACTACATAGCAAGTTCCTGTTAGTACTAATAAAAATTCTAGCCAGCAGGCACCCTTTTCGGTGGAAAGAAATGACAATACAAAACGTGAAGTTATCATAAGACTTTACAATATATTACAAACAATGCTTCAATGCCTCACGAAATGTCTATACCTGGAACAACATCCAATATGTTTCGGTTCTTTCCTGCCTCATCCCAAAACTGACAGAACCTAGCAGTCTGTAAGCAAATTAATTGAGGCTAACAGTGGATTCCACGGTAGTTCTTAGACATCTATACATTAGTCACATAGTCAGGCCAAGTGCGTACCTCCAGGTAGTGAGAAACAACTATCAATGTCTTGAATTGCTCCTCCATTTGCTTAAGTAAAAGAGCATACAAGTCAGCTGCACATAATAGTAGGAAAATTTGGAAGACCAAACATAAAAGGAGCACAAGACACAAAACTAAAAGGCAATAGGACAGATCAAGTCTGTCATGTTATACATCTGTAAGACTAATTTGTCTGATGCAAAATTTAAATTTTTCAATAACCACTAATTTGTCTGATGCAAAATTTAAATTTTTCAATAACCACAAGGGATACTTCAAAATGGGAATACATGTTCCTTTGCGTAATATTCTTGAATTCCATATGAGCATATACCGAATATAAAGTAAATAACTGAATATGCTTATTACATCAACTACAAGTCTAAGCTATTATGAAATACTTCACATCTCCAGGTCTACAGATCTGATAATATTATTGGAAGGTCAATATAACAATTAGCTTCCATGACAAATAGATCAATGAGTATTGAGTATTGCCAGATAACTCAATACTTCTTAAGTATAGACACTCATAAGTCACATGTTCAACAGCATTTGCTTGCAAAACATAAATATCTAAGGGATGGAAAAAAAATTCAAATCCATAGGATACACACAGGAGGTTAGGATATCTTTTCATACCACATGTTCAGGATTAAAAAAAAAACATAGGCTGAATTCAGGGGTTGGCATTGCCATGAAAGCCTGTGAATAGAACAACATACACAGAGATAAAGAGCTGGAAGTGAACCAAGAAAGATTGTATAATAAAATTGATGTAATCATTAGTTATTATCTAACCTTGATCAATATCCGTGATGAAAACAAAAACTTATTACACATTAATTAAGAAGCCATATATATAATTAATATGGATGATTAGCTCAGAACCTAGCAGTGCTGGCGAAATCGTAGAGGCGACCGGTGCAGGAGAAGACGACGAGGCTGACATCGGCGTCGTAGAGGATGGCGATCTCACAGGCCTTCTTCATCAACTCGCTGCGCCACAAGAATAAAAGGAATCGGTGAATGAATCAACCCCAAAACCAAAATCATCAGTAAAACAAAGTAATAAAAGGGGAGGAAACCACAGAGCGACCGAGCCGGGCGCGGGCGCGGCCTAGGAGGACTCGGTCGTGGGTGAACCGGGGCGAGCTGAAGGCGGGAGCAGGGGCCGGGGAACCGTGTAGGGGCAGGCGAACTAGGAGACGCAGGGGAGCAAGCGGCGGCACCGGCGGCCGAAGGCCAAGCCGACGCAGGGCACAGAGGACGGCGCCAGGGAGTCAGCGCAGGGAGGAGCTGGGCGCACCGCTGGTGGGCCAGAGGCGGGAGCTGGCGGTGGCGGCGGCGGGGTGGCGCCATGGCAGGGCGTCGGATCCATAGCTGCTCCTCAGACTCCTCGAGCATGAGCTCCTTGTCCTTCCCGTTCGCCGCCATTTCCTGCCTCGGGAACGCCGAATAGGGGCACGGGCCGCCCGGATTGGAGCCCCACCGGGGAGGAGGGAGGAGGAGGACGGCGGAGCCAGAGGAGGGAGGAGGCGGGCGGCGCGGGCGTGGGAGGAGGAGGGAAGGTGCCGGGCACGAGGGGAGGAGAGCCGGGCGCGGGGAGGGGAGGGGGAGAAGGAGGGAGAAGGAGGATTGGGGATCGAGTGGGCGGGGATGTAGGGTTAGCAGCTGAAAAAAAAAAAGGCGCGGCGGAAAAAAAAGGGCGCGGTGCCTTTTCTTTCCCGAGTGGTTCTGTTTTATGCACTCGGGATTATATTCGACCGTTCAGACATGCTGAGACCCTGTTTTTATGTGCCTCTCGTCTTGATTTTCCGAGTGTTACACTCGGGAAAGTTATTTCTACCGAGTGTTAACTTCCCGTCCCCGAGTGTCCTAGTTTCCGTCCAGACACTCAGGAAACATATAAGCACTCGGGAACTAAGCGGTTTCTGGTAGTGTATCGTTCTGCGACCTGTAAGAGCACGTCCTTAATTGTCATCTTCTTTGGAAAGAAATAATCGCCTTCAGCGTGCCAACTTCATCATACCTTCCTATTAGTAGCTAGCAGTTAGGGTGGAGAGAAAATCGAAGGAGAGAGAGGGAAGTGTCTCATGCAAGACATGGCATGGTCACACAATATTCCAACACACAATAAACTGTTAGAGATATATGTATAGTGTGTTATTCCCCATTGTTATGAGGAGTACAACGTGTTTTTGTTTTCTCTCTAACGTGTTTCGGAGTATTACACTTATCTTCCCTAACACGTCGGCTATCCCACCAAACCGTGTGGCTTCTATCTTTTCTCGTTGTGATGGTTTTTTTTTGCTTCAACCACTAACAATAAGCCAAGATCTCGATCGATTCCTTTCAGCTGCTGCCCCTTCCAATGCAATATTTTACCACATAGTTATATTCTACTTCTCTCCAATTATCACTTAATGCTGACCATCGTGACATCAACGCGTATACACATGTGACTATCATCGATTCCAGCTGGGGACACATGTCACGCTCTCTCCTGTGACCCCGAGAATATTCCCTATGGCTGCGCCATCTCTACTCCAAGATTTTTGCTCCTCTACTTCTGTACGCCCGTGCTTCTATTCGTATGGATACATACATGTACATATGTATGCATGATTGTTATACATGCTCGACGTCCTCTTATCTTGTGTCAGTTGCTCCTCTTCTTCAACATTGACCAACTCAACGTTGTGGCTTCCTCACTAATTGTGGTGACCTCCCATCTTCACTAATATCGGCATGTATGCTTTAGTCATTGTCTAACGATATATAGAATCTTTTCACCATCATCGCCAACAACATGCCCCTCACCAGTGATGGCATGCTCTTAGCTACTCGATAGCCTCATATCGTCCATAGCTCGTCTTCAACGTAAAACTTCATCTCCTCTCTGCTAGGGCTCCCATTATTGAGCTTCTTTGACCACTAACTTCTTCAACAACACTGACGCTTACCACTTGTCATCGCGGCCCTTGGCTCCTTCAACACTGTACTTTCTCTTCAGTGGCTCCAACGAGCAGCACGATATTGTTCTCATCTCCATCATCACCGTCTCGGCTCTCGCTTCCCCATGGATCAATGTCTTCTTACAGGATAGATCGATGCCACTGCACTCTTTTGTTGCCTCCCTGGACACCATTCGTGTTATTCTCGTTATAACTTGTATTTTTTAATCAAAATTTCTGTTATTTTTTATTTTTGTTCTATAGGAAGAAATAATAGAAATACGTGAGCTTAAGAGCGAATACGTGGCTTCATTTGTGTCTCCTCGGACACCATTCGTGTCATCCTCGTTATAACTTTTATTTTTATTCAATATTTTAGTTATGTTTATTGGAGTTCATATACAAATCAAATTACTAAATTTATTTAATTTGTTTGGAATTTTAGTTATTTGGGGATTTTATTTTGGAATACATACAGAAATCAAATTACAGATTTTCTTTCATTTTTTTATTCTGAATTTCTGCTCTTTTTTCTTGGAATTTGTGTCTGAATCCAATTGCGATTTTTTTCTTTAATTTTCATTTTGAATTATAGTTATTTAGGGATTTTACTTTGGAATTCGTATTGAAACCAAATTGCTAATTTTATTTTATTTTTATTTGAATTTAAATTTGTTTTGTTGTATTTCGTATGCAAATCTAATTGCCAATTATTATTTAATTTTTATTCTGAAATATAATTATTGGAATTTGTATCGAAATTAAAATGCTAATTTTATTTTATTTTTATTCCAAATTTCAGTTTTTTTTGTTGGATTTCGTATACAAATCTATTTTTTTATTTTTTTATTCCTAATTATAATTGTTTAGGGATTTTACTTAGAAATTCATATAGAAATCAAATTGCTAATTTTATTTTATTTTTGTTCCAAATTTAAGTTTTATTGTACTTGATATGAACTCTTTTACTTAGGAATTCATATGGAAATCAAATTGCTGATTTTATTTTATTTTTATTCTGAATTTTAGTTTTATTTAACTAGATATGGACTCTTTCTTTTAATTTAGACTGTTATAATCTAGACCCACCATGATCGATAGTGTAGATTTTTCTCCTTTTTCACCGATCAATGTGGGAATTTCTTTCTATTGAGAACGAACATGATGGCTTCTTTTGACTCTATTTTAACATGATAATAGATTGTTGGATATATATAGCTAGGGGAAATCCATGCAATTGCGATGACATCAGATCTTGATATCTAAAATAGATTTGTATTTGTTTTGCAATTTTAATACCTTTTCTACCATATATCTGATTAATATGCGTTTTTCTAATCTAGACTGACCAAAATAGACTATCAAAATAGATTGTGTAGATTTTTTATTTATTTTTCCTCCAATTGGTGCAGGAATTTATAGACTTTCAGTTCTAACATAATAGCTCCTATTTATTATGTTTCAATTATATAATAGAGCCCCTCTTTCGAGTTATAACAGAAATATCAATCCATTTGTCACTACATATATAAAACAATGTTTGAAGTAGCCTACACTTATGCTCTAGAAGGGTAGAAAATACCCACATTAATTGGAAGAAAAAAAGATCTACTCCATTTATTAAGTGAGTCTAGATTATAATGGTGTAGATTAATCAAATGTTGTTATTAGAACTACTACAGTTTTGCAAATACAACTCTTTCCGTTGTAAATTTTAGGAGCTGTAGAACAAATACTATTGTATTTTCAAGCATAAAAAATATATCTTAGTATCTCGTGGCGCACTTGCACGAGAATTACATCTAGGTTTACTAACATTGGCAGAAAAAATCCTTCTACGTACCTACTTCGTGCAGTACATCACAAAAACACAATGCCAAACTAGCCCTTTGCCTTAGCTTTTTGTCAAGCATGGCTGCAAGGGCATCATTGTTGGACTCGGATTTCGTAATCCAGAATCCTCTATGAAAATACTGCGCTATTCCCTGGATCAGTAGATAGCGCTCACATGATACATCACTGAATCAATTCATACATCACGTAGACCGAACCATTCATTAATACAAGCATCAGAGTTCAAATAGACCACGTCAGGTCGAGTTTACATTAGGGCCGACCAGGCCAAATGAATTTATTACAAAACATCGAATACGATAGCGGAAGCAAAATGGTAGAGTATGTCTCTCCACAGACAAGCGACTGGGGTATCCTGTGTACGACCGATATTAACCAAAGGCCTGGGTAATATAGGTGTACGCAAGTACCGACTAGACTGAGGCGAGACCCAGACTAAGGAACTATACTACTCTTCTTCATTTCCTTGCTCCTCGGAGTCCAGATCCTCGTAGGAGGTGTAATCTCCATAATCCGCGGGTTCTGAGGGTTGGGGGAAAGAGCGAGGATGAGCATAACTTCCGTGCTCGCGAGCCAACACACAAGATGCAATAATATACATGCAAGGCTTAACAAGGATGGCTCGGGTTCTTTTATTTGCGCAAAGCAATATTTTTAATTACCAATATTAGAAAGTCCTATCACTTAGCATTTTAACCAAATTGTATTTTATTAAAGAGAATAATTGTGCAATATTTATAATAGCAGAGGCTACCTCCACCTCATGATTATTTTTTATGGTGGTTGCATCCACCTATTAACAACACTGGGTATGATTACCTAGGAAAAATCCAAATCCAGGGTCACAACGACCCATCACATTTCATCCCACCTATAAAGTTTTATAAATATAACTAACTCATGCAAGTTCCCATGTCCGCCCTTGACCGTGGGTACGGCTATTCGAATAGTTTATTACACTCTGCAGAGGTTGTACACTTTACCCATAAGAGACAATCGTCTTGATATGTACACATGTTTCCGTAGACATGTGAGTCAAGGGGAGATCGCCACAAGGCCTTTACAATGCATCCCTCAGTATTTGTTACACCTGTTAAGGTTTCACCTGAGAAGGGTTACGCTCACATAGACCCGTCAACCCTTATCCATACCCCCTCTTGCGCCATACGACTTACGCTCACATAGACTCGTAAGTCGTACACCGTAACCCATAACCTCGAAGGCTTATGGCATCGTGGGTCATCTGCCTGGTGCAACTCGTACTAACGGATACAAATTATTTAGCTAGGTCGACACCATTATAGACATGTGGTTGTACTGTTTTACATTGGGAGATCATCACAGGATTAAATCCTTAAGGGCCATCTGAGCGGTTCATACCACATGCCATCCATAAACCAACATTCCTTGGGCTGCATTAGCACCCACCAATATACCATCCATCATACCATCCGTCCAGATAAGGTAAGCAATTTTTAGGGTTTTTTTAGAGGTATAAAATACATTAACACAACCATCTCAATCATTCACACCCAATGACTGCCCAAAAACCATGTTCATGTTTAAAAGATGATGATTGGGGTAGATAATACCACGATACTTAAGCAAGACTAGCATGACGCTTAAGTATAGCCTATAACTAGTATAGTTGTCATATAATTACTAGGGTGACAAGGATTTAAGAAAATTCAATTATCAAAGGATGGTGTAATAATAATTAAACATCAAATTGACATTTAACTACCTTAAAGTTTTTAACATACATTTGCATAAGAAAATTAAAACATGCAATTTGATATTTTAAAAGAATATAATTTGCATAAAAAATAGATTCAATATGATCAAAGTGTTGACTCGCCTAGGTCTAAGGCTAGATGATCTTAGTATTCTTGAGCTTGGTCGAAGTGGGGGTCTCCCGCTTCTTCGAACTCTACGCGATCGTACCGGAAAAAGAAACAAGCGGGCAAACAAACAAATAAGTACAACAAACAACAAATGAACTCCAAACTGAGCAAAACCAGCACCAACATCAAGAATTTAATTTTATAAATTTTTAGAAACAAACTTAATTTTTGGAGTTAAAATGGGGAGAAAAGAATTTTTAAAGTCTCTCTTTTGAATTAAAACAGAAAGAAAAAAGAAAGGAAAAAATAGAATAGGCTGGCGGCAGCCCACGACTTAGCGCTTCGGCCCGGTCCAACCCTTGGGCCAACAGCACGCGCGGCCCGTGGGACTCAGTGGCCAAAACAGAAAGAGGGGAGGGGTCTCAGCCCAAAAACAAAAGAGAGAGGGGGAGTTGGGGGACCATGAGGCGGCGGCGGCGATGGGAGCTCACCGGGTCGACGAGGAGTGGAGAGCGGCGGTGCGTTGGCCAATTGGAAGGTGAGTTGCTTCGGTTTCTTCGCTCGGTTTTCTTGCTCGGGGAGGAAGGGAACAAACGGGGAGGTTTGGCTGGAGAGGGAAAGGAACACCAAATCCGGCGATTCTCAGGGGGCACTTACCAAACAGTGAAGAGGCGAAGTGGGGGAAAGAGGGAGGCTCCGGGGCTCTTTATAGCCGGGAGGAGGATGGAGGGAGGTGCGCGAGGGCCGAGGCGGCGCAATGGCAACAGAGCCGGGGGAGAGGGAGAGAACCGGGGATGGGACGTGGCGTGCATGGCATGCCGGGATGGGATGGGGTCTGGGCACGGTGCTGAGGCGAGCTTCGACGAGCGTTGACGCGGAGGATCCGGGACGGAACAGCTCTGGCGTGGGCATTGCGCCGGTTGAAGTGGAAATGCCGGGATGGGATACGGCCTGGGGAGGACACGGCCGCCGGGGCGGAGATGCCGAGATGCGACGGGGCACGTCAGAAGCGCAGCTTGACGTCATCAGAGCGGATGCAGGGGCGGGGGAGCCGGAGCTGGGACAGGACAGGGCTAGGGGAGGGAAGAACAGGGAAAAAGGGAAGAGAGAGGGTTGGGGGGTTTGAATCCTGAGGATTTTGAGAGTTTTTGGAGATTGGAAAATTTGAACAAAAAGAACTTCTGAATCTTTCTTGCAAACTGAAATTTGGATGTTACAATCATGGAAGTTGGGTTCAACCTGGAGTGAAGGGGTCCAGAGGTGGGTGGTCCCACATGCTTATGCCAGCGTGGACAAAACCACCTACATAACCATGTTGGTATACGGTTATAGCATTTTTGAAAGCATAGAGAGTTAAATATCCGGATTCGTAATTGTGCGCGGAAGTTGAACTTTTGCGATAGTTGATAAACCTTTTCCATTTATATTTTACAAGGGAACACAATTTGCAGTCACTAGCATTGTGCCTTAAAATTGTTGCGTCCTCATTTGTTGAGCTCCCTGAGTTCATATTTTGCAATCTGATCCATTGGAAATTTTAATTCTATGTAACCTTACATTATCAGTGGTATTTCTCCTCCATTGCATATAAATCTCCTTCAATAAGCAGAAGCAGGAATGTCCATGTGCATTGGCTATGCAAATTGAATAAAATCCAAACTTCCAGTTTTCAGAACATGAGAATAAACTCAATAAAGAACCAGGATGTGCCTGATTCAGAACCATCTTTGTTATTTCTAACCGTCAATTTAGTTATTTCGGCATTGGTTCTCTTACAGCCTATGCAAGCGTGATCCTAATTGAGCGAAATTCAATCACTACCTGTACCTTTTTTTGATACTAAACTATTACTGTTACTTGTCACAAATAATACATTTTTTTTTTCATTTTTTTCCAATATATTTTCAAATGCATTGTCAGGGGAGCTCGCGCAAACCTGAAGAGGAAAATACATGAAGCCCAGTGAACTAGTCAAATGGTTATTCCTATTTCTAAAGACGGAGAGCGCCATGCTCATGCGAATCGAGTTCCTCGTGGTGGTCATTGCGGTTCTCTTCCTCACGATGTCATTCTTGGACATGTTCCGTCATCGGTCGCGCAACTCCACCATCAAATACCTCTTACTCATCCTCGACGCCATATCTGATTCCACATTCATTTACATTATTGGGCTGATGCAGAGTGCGCCTTTCAAGAAAGACCTGTTTCCAGTGTGGGCGCTCATATTGGTCAACCTCCGGTTCAGTGTTTGCTTCATCTCGGCATACGGCATCCCTGACCAAGACAACCGTCGCATTACTGAGGCAGCAAAAGTGATGGCACTTCTAGGGGTGGCCTTCTTAAACAGCACATTCAACAGTCAGTTCAAGTATCCGATCTGGGCACTCTGGGCGATGCAGCAAATGAGAAGTATATACCTAGTACGGGCGTACACCCTTGCCACAAGATCCTTCTTGCACGGGTGGAGCTCGCCGCTTCTGACAGCATATATGAATACCCCCGATGGTATATGTGAGGACGGGGATCCGACCACAATGAAAGGATACAAGTACTTTGTCTCTGGAGATCACAAGCAGAGTGTCGAATTGAAGCCGCCTGAGTATAATTTTGAACTGAAGAAACGCGGAGAGGGAATGCTCATCACACTTGACAAGATCTGGCAGCCCAGGGGCCAACATTCGAACAACGACAATGTCAGGAATAATATTCATGAAAATACAACTACCGACATCCGAACACCACGGATGAAAGACATGTGCCTGTCCTTTGCATTATACCGGCTACTCCGTTGCAGATTTGACGATTTAACCATGCCACGTGATAGCATCATTCATACCAGAAGATTAATCTATGAAATTATCGGTAAGAAAAGCAAGGATTTGGCTGCGCCAATAAACAACGACAGTGAGAGAACTTTCAGAATTATGAAGTGGGAGCTAGCATTCCTCAACGACTACTTCTACACAAGATACCCCATCCTCTTTTGGCGTGGTTTCCCACTCCTTGCTATTTGGCACCCTGTGTTGACCATTGCTTTCATCATTTGGCTTGGATGGGACATCCATAAAATCTACAAGCCTAAGGTGGGGGAAACTGCCCATGTCATACACGGGATCAACGTTGATATCGTCATCACGTGGGTATTTATGGTCATTATCGTGTTAAAGGAGCTTTGGAAGATGGTCGCCTACTTGTTATCGGACTGGACCAAGGTGATGATGCTGTGTGAATACACTGCAGAGAGCCTTAAGTTTATTCCACAATGGCTGTGGGAGGGCTTTGTTTGGCTCTTGTGCACACCAAGATCTAGAATTGTCCACCGTTGGCACAATAAGATCGATCAGTACGAATTCCTTCAATCATTTGTTTATAATCCTTGGAAGTGGAACATTCTCTACTATTTAAGCCTTGGCTTGGTCCCCAAACGAAGTAAAGGTGAAAAACCAGGCAAAGCAATCAAGCTGCCAGAACATGTGAAAGCCGCCATTGTGAAGTCACTCTTCTCGCTTGATCTTGAACAAAGCTTACTGCCGGAGAAGATACCCTCGTTGGAGTCACTGAGTGATCCCAAGCACTTCGAGTGGCCTTTCAAACTCCAGACATGGTCTCACAGCATTCTTGTGTGGCATATAGCTACAAGCCTTTGTGAGATTGAGCTTGCCCAACACTACAACACAAGCTTAACCATTTCTGAAGTACTGCGTGCAATCAAGTCTGCTCTGAATTGTTGCTCCTCCCAACCATACGTTATAAAGGAAGAGAGAATTGAAAACGCACTGCGAGCCAACTACATAGTCGCCAACAGTGTGTCCCGCTACTGTGCCTATCTGCTTATGTCAGAACCAGATTTGCTACCTGACACCTACCTAATTGCCGATGACATATTCCGAAGCACCGTGGCTGAGGCTTCACATGTTCTAAATGGTTGTGACACCCTGCAAAGCATATATAGAACGCTGATTCGAGAAGGAGAGAGGCAACACAACGGTGGGGATAATAATGTAAATGTCGAGAATGCTGAAAGATCACAATCCCATCCCAATATGATACTTAAGAAAGGTGCAAAGCTTGGTTGGTCATTGATTAATAAGTTAAGTGATGACATAGCTCGTTGGAAGTTCCTCGCTGAGGTATGGGCCGATATACTTGTACATACAGCTCCCTCTTGGAACGCAGCAGCTCACAAGAAATGCCTTGCAACTGGTGGCGAGTTCATTACTCATATCTGGGTCATTCTTTCTCATTGCAACGTCCAAAGCAGCAAGTGTTGGCCAAAGCAAGAAGTCCCTCACGATGATGAAACAGCGGAATGCCAAGGAGTGGGAGGAGGCAATCAAGCACCGGCACAACAGCGACCAACTGCAGGTGGTGACCAAGCGTTGGCGCAGAAAGCGGCAGCAAGGGATGATCAAGCTTCATCAAGTGGCGCACGACAAGACCATCAAGCAGCAGCAGCAACAAGAAATCCAATTCCGGGGCAGCATTTAACCGCAAGAAATTACCAACAGTTAGCTCAGAACGCAACAGTAGAAAGCAATGAAATACAAGTGGTCACAGCTGATAGGAGCGGATGAAAATCTGAGTCACAGTATGATCGAATATTAATGTTGGAAAAAGTTGATGTAGTTTATCACCCCTTTTTAGAAGATTGTACACGTCCTTTGCAGTGGCCATGGTTCTTGTCAACATTGAACAAGTATATGATGTAGTTTGTGAAAATTACCTTTGGATTATATGTTTAGTTTATTTCGAAACTTGCAAGTGAAGGCCTTTTTTTAGCTCTTTCACAGTACACTAAAATCAATATGAGCCGTCCATTCTTCTTAATCCAATGGATCAGATTAACTAGGATTTAGTTGTACTTCTCGTGATAGTATGTGTAGTAGAATCCGAATATGAGTAAAATTGTAAAGAAAATAATGACACAAGAGTAATTTTCGTAGTCCTACTGGGCTTTGTTACATGGCCCAACCCAAATTGTAACTTCCTTCCCTTCTAAGTCCTATAGATGGCACATTCGGTGTTGCTGACTCGCGGTGCTGTGCGGCGGCAGTGTGGCGGCTTGCAAAGCGTGCGGCCAGGCTTAGGGTGCGTGTGGTGGTGAGGAGACGGCCCAGATCCCTTCTGCTCCATGCGGCCACCGCCACGTCTGCTCTCGTCTGCTCTCTCCTTCATCTTATGTAGAATAATAAAATATTTTTATTTAATACTCTTCGATATTTAGTTATTACTATATGACCCATTGGCTAAAAATTTTATGGCTTCGCCCCTCACCGTGGGATGCACCTTAGGTCAGATCTGTCCTCCTACTCTTGCTGTGGTGTTTCTTTGCATCTTGCTCCACAGAAGATTGATTTTTATCTAGACATTTAATTTACATCTGTGATTTGTGAAAGATTCTTGTTCAAATTCGACCATGGACTGGGATTAACAGACGACGAGTAGCCTGTCTGATGCATGTTTTGTGGTCTTCATCTTATTTGTTTAGACGAAATTTAGCTTGTTCATGTAATGATTTTTCGTACAAGATTTTACGGGAAACAGGCTAGAGACCTACATGGCAGTAAAAACAGAAAAAAAACTTATAATATTTATTGATATAATATGTACTCTATGAACTGACGAAATACGAGTAGCTTGTACTGTGTTTTACAACTTTTCATACCTTCGTTTTCTTTAGCACTATTGGCGTAACATACGAGTGATTGTCCTCGTTTTCTTCACGATGCTCGTGTGATCAACAATCTATTATGGGAGCAATTAATTAAGATTTGTAAGCACTGAGAAAGATATAATGCACTGTCTTATTTTTTTTTGTCTCATTTTCATTTTTTATCCACTGATAGCGTGCCTGCCTTTTAGTTTAACTTGAGTTACACTTTCAGTTGTTTCATGCACTGCTCCGTTCGAAGTTTTTTTAGAATAATATTAATTTAAAAGATATTTACAAAATTAAATAGTCAAAAAAGTTACAAAATAGGTGTCTGTCGCAATTTGGAATAGCGCATGCTCTGGTCCACCTGCCTGTCACCATTTGAACTGATGATTTGTATTGAATAGTGTGCAAATCGCCAGTTGAAATGACAATAGGAAACCGTGGGGCTGGCTATATAAATCCTCCAAAAATTGGTAAAAAAAATCATTTTAATTTCAGAAAAAAGAGAATCGGTAGAAAAGTCATTTTAATTTCGGGAAAAAGAGAATAGAGAGAGGAGGGGAGGGGAGAAGAGACATAGCGAAGCCCTACCGGTTCGTAGAAGAGGAGAGAGAGAGAGAGAGACGGCATATCTGGTCGGCCATTTTGCAGGTAAATATTCTTGTAACTTTGTACATTAATTCGAAACCTTGTAAGTTAGCAAATAAAAATAGCGACATAAAATTCAATGGATTAGATAATTTTAGCTATACTGTTGTTTGATGTAGTACATCATTTTAGCTGTGTATAGTTTAGTTTATCATGCAGATATTATTTATGTTGCAGTACTAGAACGATTTAGAATAAATCTGCAAAAATAGGAAGACATCTCGGAGAATAGCAATTTGTAAAAAAATACAGAGTAACTAAGTAGGGTATGTAGAGTGTAATCAAAATAATCCAAACTTAATTTTGGTTTCCATTTGTGCGTGGTAATTATCCTGTTAATGTCAAAAAATATTTTTTAAACTAGAAAAATAGCATGACACATCTTAAAATTGTAATAAACAAATAAATCCAAAGTTGCTATATAGTTTACATAGAGCTAAATGAAAATATCATGAATTTTTTTTTCATTTGCACATAGTAAATATTTAAAAAATGCTAGAGACACCTTTTAAACAAGGAAAGTGGTAAGATACCTATTAAAAAACTGTAAAAATTGCAGAGTAGCTTAGTAGGGTATGTAGAGCTTAATCAAATTAATATCAATTTAATTTTGGTTTCCATCTGTGCGCGGTAATTATTCGGTTAATGCCAAAAAATACTTTTTAAACTAGAAAAATAGCAAGACATCTCTAAAAATTGCAAAAGAAATATAGAGTTGCTACATAGGTTACGTAGAGCTGAATTAAAATATTGTGAACTTTTTTTTCAGTTTCCATGTGTACACGATAAATATTTCAAAAATGCTTAAGACACTTTTTGAACAAGGAAAGTAGCAATATACCTATTAAATATCTGTAAAAATTGTAGAGTAGGTTAGTAGGGTATGTAGAGCTTAATCCAAATAACCCCAACTTAATTTTGATTTTCAATTGTGCACGATAATTATTCTGTTAATGCCAAAAATACTTTTTAAACTAGGAAAATAGCAAAACACCTCTAAAAATTATAAAAGAAATCCGGAGTTGCTACATAGGTTACGTAGAGCTGAATTTAAATGTTGTGAAATTTATTTTTGTTTCCATGTGTACTCGTTAAATATTTCAAAAATGCTGGAGACACTTTTTAAACAAGAAAAGTAGCAAGATACCTATTAAATATCTGTAAAAGTTGCAGAGTAGCTAAGTAGGTTATGAGCTTAATCAAAATAATTCCAACTTAATTTTTCTTCCATTTGTGCACGGTAATTATTTTGTTAATGTTGTTTCTTATTACTTTCTGTATATATTTTGTAGTATTTACAATGTATGCACTGAATTTTTAGGTATGCCGAACCTATGAGACGTTGCGTAGTGGTCGTACAAGTTGCTTGACCTGGTCATTGACGTGCATCACCATAGCCGCCTTAGTACCGTCCTCCCCCAAGAGGGCGAGGTAGCGATTGAGCTTGGTGCGTTGCAGCTACGTATGTTTATGAGGGCATAGAGGGTGGACCCATGTTGGGTTTCGAGGTACGTGTAGTTGTGACATTCGTGTACTCAATTGCAGTCTGACTACTATGAATGGACTAACGTTTGTTCTTAATCCTTTCGACGTAGTTTGCAAGCAGGGGTGGACCCACCCTTCGGGCTAGCTCGGGCCTGCCCGAGCTCCCATCCGGGGTGGAACAACCCCCCACAGCGGCCCAGCCCAAGAAAAGATCCCAACACATCACTCAACTCACTCAAGGAGATGCTAGCTGTTGCGAGCCTGCGATGGAGCTCCTTCCTCCTCCTCCAGGGCAAGGCAGGTGCTAGCCCTAGCGGCCATGAGCCCACGATGCGAGGCGCAAGGCGGCGAGCAAGAGCGAGGCCACGAGGGAGCACAGCGCAGGCGGCGGTGGCCGGCGGGCGAGGGCGTGTGGTGCGGGTGGCGGCGGGCGTCCTGTGATCCACGAGGCTGTGAGGGCACGAGGCGTGGCCGCCCGGCCGAGGCGGTGAGTGCGCGGCGGTAGCGATAAAGCGGCAAGGGCCAAGGGCGAGGCAGGGCGTGTGGCACGCGCCGAACGGCTGCAACTGCCAGGCGGCAGCCCGGCAAGGCCACAAGGTTGCTTCTTCTACTGTACAAAATGAATTGCAAGCTGCACTCAATAATCTTCTAAAGGTATTCTTTCCCTTAATTCTTTTTCTTAGCTGTGACTAATTAACTACTTGTCTTAGTTGCGATTATTTAACTACAGGTACTCAGTTATGCTAATTTTACTGGCTCTTTTTCTAGAAGTAAAGCAGCTACTATATAGTTATGTAGTTCATACTGTAGTAATTAGTGACTAGATAATGAATTGTTTGATACTTGGACAACAATAAAATGTTCTTACATGGAGGACTTGATTCCGTAAAAAAAAATGAACCGATAATGAGTTCTTCTATGCATTCTATTACATTTACGCTGTGATAGATCGGGAGAAAAATGGTAAACAATGGATTGCATGCATTATTTAATTTTGTTCTATCCATTTCTTCAAATGATAAAAATGATAGCATGATGTGCCATGTATAACTCCTTTTTTCACCAATACCATAAGCTAGAATTCATGGTAAATTTGAAATCAAAATTATTTCTTGCCAAAATTTAATCATTGGCTTAATTGAAGGGTTTGTTCATGAAGTTTTTGTGCTTAACTTATTCATTGATATGTTGCCATTTAGGATACTGGAATTTTAGTTCTGCCAACCACAATTGGATATCCATTGTAGAGACTCCAAACAGAGACTATCATCCGAGTTTGAAGATAGAATGTATGCTTTTGTAGGCATTGCTTCACTTTCAGGCTGTTGCCAGGTTGTTTGTCTAGCCATTTTCAGGTTTTCTTTTTTCTTTTCCTATAAAAGATTATAAACAGTCCATGAATCCGTTCACTTTTGCAGGCCACTATTCCCTTAGAAAATCACATGGATCAGACAAATTGCTTCTTCGTACTATCTTAGATATGTATTCTCTCATCCAAGTTTGTACACTAATCGTGACACTACTAATCCATTTATTTTTGACAGGTTGTTTCTTCTATGTATTATCTTCGTTCAAATTATTGTGTTCGATAACATGGTGACAGGTTGTTAATTAGCTTCATTAATGAGGTATTTCTCGATGTCATACCTTTATCTTCGCTTGTTGATACTATTTAGTGCTATATGCTTCTATTGGTGCGATTGCAATATAATTTGCATTGCATATAAGTTATTTTGCTTTTGGGTAATACGCTTTGGTTTGCGCTTGCGACGCCGCCATAGCTAAAAATAAATCCTGGGTCCGCCACTGTTTGCGTGAGGCAGGCCTTCTTCCACTAGTGAGGATGGCGGAGGCTAGGGGTGAAAACGGATTGGATAGTTTCCGATTGATCCGGACAAAAATGAATTCGGATTATTCTCGGATCAGAAATAAATATGAATTTTTTTTGTCGAAAATGAATACGATAACCCAATTATCCGTCAAATACAAATACAGATTACCCGAATAATAATAAGACCGGATATCCAACATTTCAGCTCACAGACCAACTGACCAGACCGACCCATCAATCCTTCGGAAGGAGAGGCTGCATTTTTTCCCATCTCCCTCAAGAAACTCTTCTGCTGATGGAGTGTGTGGGCGCAAGCACCATCCGTAGCAAACCCAATAATGAGCCATTCGTTTTGAAGTGGTACTCGACTTTATTACTCAGACTAGACAGGCATATCGCCTGTTACAAGAGCAGCGAGCCAGCAACCGAGGCTGGAACAGAGGACTCCCAACAATAAGTTTCACCAACACGTAACTACACACCTGACTTTGCAAATGCATGAGCTACTTTGTTACAAGATTTAGGGCTGAAGAGTAACAACTTCGTCTCTTGGATTGGGGCAGCCAGCGGAGACCTACCCCCTCTCTGCTGTCCAGTGCAAAACACATGAGCTTGGCATCTCAGACCCTGTTTGTCTAAATTTAGGTTTTTTGGCTTATAGCTTAAAACCATCTTTTTGCCTTAATCAGCTTATAAGTCTCTTAGCTTTTAAGTCAAATTTTGGTGTTTGGTAATCTAGTTTTTTTATATGATGTTGGCTTATTGAGTTGGGTGTGAAAAATAAAAAGTCTAAATTGTTCTTTAGAGTTTAAACAACCTTTTTAAACTTGTATTTAAACTTATTTTTACATAAGATTTTTGTAAATATGACGATAGTGCAAGTATACATATGAAACAAAATAGATTTTGCTCGTATGAGCATGCGTGTGTGTACCATGGTCGATCCAAATAAATTGCAAATCTCAACATCTATCGGAGATGTATATCTAAGAAGACCAGAGTATAACAGACAACCTATTCATAGCAAGATGTCATTCGAGCGGAATATAACGGACAATCTATTCATAGTAAGATATCGTTCGTCTGTGCATGCATGTATTAATTTTGGACATTGCGTAATGAAAAAAAAAATCAATATAGAAAGACATATATTAGCCAACAAAACAAAATAACCAAAATCACATCTCTCAAAAAGTTCATCACGTAAAGCACTATCTCGGATGAAGTTGTGTATTCTACTGCACATTACTAATATTCTCAGCATTACTCGTTTCACTGTAATCTGGTAGATGCCTTCAAAGTATGCGTCCATAAAGAGACAAGAAATGAAATGCATTGGACGTTCATGTGGTTCATCCACTGCTAAAAAAATACATGTCGGTCTTGCCACCCACAACAATCACCATCACCGCCTTTTACTAATTTCAGATTTCACTAGCCTGAAGCTTCCACTGTATTGCATTACTGAATGCACTTCAAGAACCAGTTTCAGATTTCATCAGCCTAGAGCTTCCACTGTACTACATTACTAAATGCACTTCAAGAACCAGTTTCAGATTTCACCAGCCTGGAGCTTCCACTGTACTGCATTACTGGATGCACTTCAAGAACCAGTGAATTACCACCTTCCCATCTATTTCTTATCAGTTTCATGTCACACAGGTCAGTGTGAGATGACCTTGGGTTCATGCGATGGTCAATAGTCAGACTGCAAATTTCATGCAATGTCATACTGGCGCGAACCACCGTCACGGCCTTGTTGTCCATCTCCCCCTCCCGACTGCGGAAGAGATCGAGGACCTCCCGGCACCGGCTGTGCGTGGACATCGCACTGGCCAGCGTGGTGCGCGCGGAGAGCTACCGCTCCTAGGCGGGCAATTCATCGAACAGGTTGCGCGCGGAGGCGAGGTCACCGCAGGTGGAGCACGCGTCGATGAGGGAGGGGACGAGCACGGCACCGCGGCAGAGTATGGCGGTGTGGAGGGACATCACGAGCGGGAGGGACGACAGGGAGGCGGCGTGGTGGAGGAGCGTCGCGTAGTGCCCCCCGCATGGTTGGATTGGCGGTAGGAACCACTATGGGGAGGCGAGGCGGCGGCGTTGGGGAGGGAGAGGGGAGGGGGTGGCGTTGGGGGAGGAGAGGGGAGGCAGCGGTGTTGGGGGAGCCGGGGAGGAGATGCAGCGTTGGGTTCATAGATGACCAATACCCAGTGCCAGCGCTAGAAGCAAAGCTTCATAGATCGCTGTCAGTTCGACAGAGGGTGCGTCTCTAACATTCTCCACCTTTTGAATAAGCTCCATCAAGATTTTTTGAAACGGAAGTAAGTAAAAAAGCTTTCTTAAGTTATAAGTATTATCCTTCCATATGGGTATCCAGAATAATGGTACTCTTCTTCTTCTTCTTCTTTTTGCGAGGAAGATAATTGCGCTCTTTACGCTGATAATGGACTAAACATAATTCTAGCTAATGGTGCTTTGGAGCTTGGCATCTTTACGCCGATATATTTTTTCACTTGTTCTCGTGACTCAAACCAAAGTGCAAATCTCTACCTTAGAGGTAGGCAGTCCCGAAGCGGCTTCAAATAATTTTAAAATCCGTTTGATAATACCAAATTCTAAAGCCGATGGAGTGACAAGGATTATCACATCATCTGCATAGAAAGAAGCCCTGTATTTGGTTGCTCCATGGCCAATAGGCTGCAGCAAATTTTCCTCACTAGCCCTATGGAACAATTTATTAAGGATTTCCATGGCTAATATGAAAAGCATGGAGCCTCAAACCACGCTCATTGTATATCATCTGTCCAACCTGCTCAATAAGCATAATTTTGGTACTTGCCGAGGATAACAATCGCGAAATCCGCTCTCGCCAACGAGCAGTGGTCGAGCTTCAATGAAAATTGAGAGGGGGCCATGTTGATGAGTTTATGTATTAATTCTTTGTTAGGAAAGGTAGTAAGTGTTTATATAAAAACATGAATACATGATCAAGGCGCTTCCGGGGGGAGGACCCACCCTGGCCTCCATGAAGCTCCGCTAGTGCCAACGAAGCCCAAAACCTCTATGATGCGGTCACTACGAGAAAAACGACCACGAGAAAAATGCCCTCACTATATCCAGTTTGAGAACATAGCTAAGTTGAAGGTTCTTCCAACTCAAAAGTTTGGTCCACAGCTGATCTCCTGTAATCAACTTCTTTGATCAAGAAGAACACCTGATCCACAGCCGAGGTTGGCCTCGGGATCCCATATGTCCACTATGTGCACCACAATACAAGAATCAAGAAGAACACCTGATCCATAGCCAATTGGAATCTAGTCTGTTTGTAAGGAGTATGGAGGTCTTGGGATTCCAAATTTGAGAGATTTGAAATTGTGTTTATTAGCTTCTTGGTTGAAAAGATATCACCTAGATAATGGTAAAATGCGGAAGAGTATTATTGACTTTAAATACAATACAAGAGACCCAAATGTCCTTTGCTGCGCTGATGAGCAAGCTTCTCCTTTTTTTGGAGAAGGATAATTTGGGCATCTAGAGCAGCTAAGATGGGTTATAGTTGGAAAGTTGGTAAGGGGAATAAAATCAGATTTTGGGAAGACACCTGGTCTGGTAATTCTAGTTTAGCTATTCAATTTTGGGAAGTTTATATTCTGGTTAATGAGAAAAACAAAACAATTACTGATGCTTGGGATGAAACTAATTTCAAATTCACTTTTAGGAGGTGTGTTGACATGGGCGGCGGCAGGGGGTGCCCAGGTGCACGGGCACCCCCAAAAATAATTGAATTTTTTTTAAACAAGGTATAAGCGATATAAGCACTCGGTAGTTGGGCATTTGGATTGGTTATTTCAATAATTCAGCCCACCAGACCATCAACCAGAGCAAGTCATCAGGCACTGAGGCAGTGAGGCACACACACCTGCACATTCCTAAGTCATTATACAATTGATCACAGAGAGTACTATCACAAAAGACTAGTTGTACAAGCTATGAAGGCTTTTGGCATCTGTTCTGACAAAACGTTTCGGTTCTTGGCGCAGCCTTTTGTTCCTGTCATGGTGTCATCTCGAATGGCTACAATCGCCAACTGAAACAATCACTTCCTGAGCACACCTGCAAAGTACCAGTAATTTATCTCTGGGTACAATCATGAGCGGAGCCAGTAGGGGTGCCCAGACACATAAAAAAAATTAAAAACATTTCCAGGGATTAGTTCTGCATTTGGGTCATATTCATAGTACTCCTTGGGCACTCTCTTGGAAGCTTAGCTCACGGTCCGCTCATGCTTCCACTAGCCCACAGTCATCTCATTACTCACCAGCCCACATCCATCTCTATCTCTAGTACTCCAACTCCTCTCCAATTTGGTTCCTACGGCTCGGCGCCTGGTACGACACGCAGAGGAGGAGTGGTGGGCGGCGTGGCACCAGTGTGGGAGCAACAAGTAGCAGTAGACGATGCGTCACTCACTAAGACCAATGGTTTGCAGGTGCGCATGGAGCAACTTCCATTTTTTTGACATTCATATTATTATGCAAGTAATTTTTCAAATTGATTACTATAGTAATGACATGCGAAAAGATACTAGTAGACAATTTCCTCTGTTCTTTTTTTTCTTGACGTTTTTTTTTACTTTTAACAAGCAAATTCTTGGCTTCGTTGGGCAATGCATAGTTTTTTTTTTTTACAAATATAAAGAAAGTTTACAACCATATGCAAACACAAGAGTGCATATGCCGTGGTGGAAACACCCTTAAGTCTTGAAGAGGTTAGTTCTCGGTTGGAACCTTGGCTATGCATTTTTTTCTGTATTTTTCGTTTTAACTTTACAAAAAATCAAATTTTGATTTGAAAATTTCGGCCGAAATAAATCCAAAAATTCCGGTAACCGCCGGTAACTGGGTCTATCGTTAGGCTTCGAAATTTTTTCTCAACCAGTAGCTTTTTTCTGATTTGAACTAATTGTATCCAGTGTTACTTTGTGTGTGCACCCCTAACGCCAAATTACTGGCTCCGCCACTGTGTGTTGATGAAAGGATTATAAATCTATGGTTAGAAGTGGTTAATATTGTTGATTCCATTTATTTTAGTGAGGAGGAAGATGCTATTATTTGGAATTTTCATTCTTCTGGCATATACAGTGTTAGATCTTTCTACTCTAGATTTTGGAAAGTTAGGAGAAGATTCAAATGAGAGAGGCGACGCTGGTGATCGTGAGTGCCCCACCTTTCTTCCACGGCGAGCCTTCGCCACGGCCGGCGATACTGTGTCCGGCGGTCGAGCCCGAGCACGCAGAGTCATCGCATCGCGCCAAGGAGTGGCAAGGAATTTGAATTTCAGGTCCCCACCTCGCAGCGTCCTCCCGTCATCCCCCTCCAGATCGGCGACGTCTGGCTCCATCTCTACCGCTCCTGTTGCGGTGAGGAGACCCGAATCTACCGCTCCTGTAGTCCTGTGGGTGGGTGCCGTCGCCGCCACCTAAGACCAGGGCTCCGAAATCCTCCTCCAATCCTTAAATCCTAGCCTGGGTTCGCAAGGAGTTAGTGGAGAAGAAGGCTTTCCAACCCGAAGAAGATAAGCTCTGCAAAGGAGATTTGGGGGCGAGGTAGAATCAGAGAATTCTTTGCTGAGGTGGTGAAGAATAAGATGACGGACGGTAATTGGGGTTGGGATGGATATGGCTATGGTGGTGGAGGTGGTCGCGGGTGGAGGCCGCCGAGGCAACCCCAGCGCGTCCGCTTTCCTTTCCATGGTCAGTATCGTCCTCCTGGGCAGTTCCATCCGGGTTAACCTCGTCCCCCACAAGTCCCAGGCGTTCCACGCAACAACCAAAATCCAAGACAAGCTGCAAATCAAAGAGCACCTCAGAATCAAGCTGATGGGGGTAGAACTCAACAGAGAGCAGATGTTGCTCAAGCACAATACAACAGGTGTCAAAATGTTATCTGTAACAATTGGGGGGTTCCAGGATATTTTGTGGGGAATTGTTTGCAACCCAAGTTAATCTTTGTTTCCAACACTGCTGGTCATCACATGAATACCTGCCCTGAGTGGTCTGGTCTAAATCGCATCCTTGTGCAACCTATTATGGCAGTGCTAATCAGTGGCTTAATTTCAGCAATTGTGCGGTAGTGTCTGTGGCATCTGGGGTGATTAACTTATCTGAAATGGAGCAGAACTTGTCTGAAATCTTCCGTATAGAATGGACATGGCAGATTAGGCAATTGGATGATACCAACTTCCTGGTTAGATTTCCACCTCATAAGAAGGTTTATGAATTGGTGATTCTACCTGCTATTATGGAAAATTGATTATTTGCCACTCCAAAAGAGTGGATTTGATGATTTGCCACTGCATGTGTGGATGACATGAAGGCCACATGTCATCCAGGTGTAGTGGCATATGATCAAATCCCCCCCTGCTATTAACCTAAAGAAGAAAGGTGTTTGTGTAGAAGTGTCTGAATGGATTGGGGAGTTAGACCCTTTTGGCTTCATGAGATATGGCTACAAATCAGAGGAATACCCCCAAAGTGGTGTGCATGGAAGGTTCTAGCCCAAATTATTTCATACTTTGGAATTCTGGTAGAGGTGGATTGGGCAGGCCTATACAGATCTTTCTATGAAGTGGTAAGAGTAAAGATAGCTTGCAGAGACCCAGCAAGAATTCCTCATGAAAGGCTAGTGGAAATGCAGAAAAGGTTTATATTTGCTGACAATAGATGCTGAATTGGAAAACAATGGGAATGCAGCTAATTCTCAGGACCCTGATAATGGAAATGATGATGATGAAGCTGATGACCTGGATGAACCTGATAATGAGCATGAAAGCAAAGGGAAGGACAGAATGAACACTGGTACAAACCCAGAATCTGGACAAAAAGGGTCATCAAATTAGCAAACTCCATAGGGTGATAAGATGTCGGGACCCAAATATGCAAATCTCGACCATCTATGTATATTACATTAGTCTAGGATCACGCTAGTGCACACAGTGACAACATCGACAGTGGCAACGACATCGATGAAATATCATTCCATATGCAAAGATAACTAAGAAATAGACAAATAACAATAATTATTAGAGTAACGACCTTAAAGTCAAAGTTTACAATTAGTGCGTGAAAAGGCGAGTAACTCAAATAAGCTGCAATGGAAGAAAACATGATAATTTCAGTGAAACCTATCCATATGCTCATAGGCAATTGACTGGGGAAACGCGACATAGTTCTCCACGATCTTTGAAGTATATGTTGTTGACCGACGATGAACGGTTGTAGCCTTCTTTAACTGAACAACATTGTTTATGGTAAAAATAAGTACATAGAGTACTCAGCAAGTCGCACACAGAATGCAATTATAGATGATTGATTATTCCAAAGGATATGACATCTATAGTTCTTTTGTATCAAAGCAACAATTACAGTTGAATATAAATAATAGATTAAAAATGGAATTTAAAATAAATAACAATAATAATTTAAAAAGTATTTTCACAAATGACACAAAGCCTAATCATTTTCTTTCACACAGTCATATGAGTTAAATCACACAGTTGTCCCTTCTCCATTTGTTTTTATGAAAATCTACCATTCGTGTGAAATCCTTGAGTATGTCTATGACCGCGGACGCAGCTATTCGAATAGATTATTAATACTCTGCAGAGGTTTGTACACTTTACCCACAAGATGCAACCAACTTGTACGAAGCTGATCACAACAAAACCTTTTTGAAATTTTATCTTAACAATTGACCCTCCCATTGTGCATACTGATAGCATCAAACCTCCACACAGGTTGTTGGCCTGTCGCACATCGTTGGATCTAGTAACGGCGAACCGCTCATAAATGTGACTCACCACAGAGATAGAATCACACCTCCACCCTCGCACACAGTCTAATCTACATGCGTGAGTAATCAATTATCAAGACTCCGTAACTTACTATAAGATAGGCCTATCCCATACCAGGCATGTGGTTGTACAGTTATGACTCAGTTCAATGACGCACAAAGTTAAGCTATTAATTGACTAAGGCGAGATTGCCAATTACTACCAACTATCACATTCATATTTTTTTCAAACGCACATAGCTCCACCATATCACAATCCATCCCCTTGCTTCAGTCTAAATCTTTTCCCACCATGTTGGTTAAGTGAACACATGCCATCAACAAGTGACAACATACCGCACACAGCTTCCCATAAAGTATTCCATATTCACTTAGTCAAATTTAGTTTTGCAACTCAAAATGATACCAATAACCTGTTGCATGGCTAAATAAACTATTCGTGTTTAACCAACCTACGTTGGTGCTATAATAATACCAACTAATAATTTACCAAACTAGGGTGACAAAAGATCAGGGTAATACAATGAGCAAGGTGGATATAATTCAAATGGGTGTATAGCTAATCCCAAAGCATTTAAAAAATTAAATACTTGAAATAATATGCAATAGTTTGAATCAATGTAATTTTGAAAAAAACTGGGTTCAACATGGTCAAAGGTACAACTTGCCTTATTGTAGCAATGATGTTCTTATTTTATCTTCGACCTCCTACTTCCTTGAACTTCAGTTCCTTTGGACGATTCCGGCACATCAACGTCTAACGAGAGAGAAAATGCAAAAATAAACAAAACTCAAATATACAAATTAATAAAGTCCAAATTGAAATATTATGGTATAGGAAGGTAGATCTTGAATTTATATGAATTTAGAAATTTGAATGAGTTCAATCGGAGTTCGTATGAGGGAGAACGGGCTCTCGGGAGTTTGATAGGAAGGAAAATGCTAAAAAAGGAGGAGGGAGAGAGAAACTGAGAGGTGGGTCCACAAAATATTCCCAAAATATTTTATTTCAAAAATTTTGGAAAAAGCTAAGGATATGACATGTGGGACCTATTGGAAGATAAAAATATTCAGGAATTAAATTAATTCCAGAAAAGACCAAGAGGATGACATGTGCGCCACTAGTCTATTGACCAAGTCCACAAACTCGGTCTGCGGTTCATGGTGGATTGGGTTTATGAAATAGTGTACTAATAAGGTAGGTCCACTCATCAGTGGCTAGATCCACAGTGGACCAAGTCCACACGGTAAGGTTTAGGGTTTGAACTACCAAGCAAGCGATGACGAGGCTGACATGTGTGTGCGGTGTTGAGGTGGAAAGGAGGTGGCAAGTGACATGGCACAGTGGTGCTCGGGTCCCTAGGGCTCATCGGAGTTAGGGTTTGCGACGGCGACAACGAAGAGGCAAAACAGAAAGAGGGCGACGAGGCGAAGGTGGTGATGCGAGAGCAGTGGTGAGGAACGGCGACAATCGTCGGCGGTGAGGAAGAAGCGTGCGGCGATGACTTGCATGGTGGTGACATGATTCTAGTGGCGTTCCGCAAAAGGGGAGTGGGGACATGGTGTATAACATCGAGCGATGAAAGATATGGTGGGGTCAATGAGCGGCGGAGCTCTCTGGAGGAGGTGCAATCGGCCAACGAAGGAGCGGCGGCCAGAAGTGAGAGAGATGGCTTAATCTTGAGGTATGATGGATGAGACTCCAAATAAACTGATGGAAAGGATATATCGGGAAATAGAACACATGGTGACGCAGTTAGAACCACGAGATACTCACCGAGAAAATGGGGAATGCGAAGAAAGCGTTTCAACGTCGCGGAGCGTAGCCGGAGGTGGAGAAGATGGAGTCGGCGTCAGAGCTATGAGGTGTGGGAGCTTCAATGGTTAGTGGCAACATAGAGAGGAGGATGAGGCAACCATGGTGACGCAAGTGGGACATCCCAGGGAGGTGAGACGGTGGAGGAATGGCTCAGCACGGACGACGCTAATTGTGGAGAAGAAGACCTCAGGGCGGCGACTTTGGCGGCGCTCCGGCAATGGTGCCTAAGGCACAAAAGGCGATGGCACGAAGCGGAGCAAGGGTGCACGGGGATGGCGGCTTAAATAGCATAGGGAGGTGTGCTCAACCCGGACACCAACTGGCAACATAGAGGCGGTGTTCGCTTCAGACACGCTCGATGGCGGCGCTGTCGGGTGGGGCGGGCGCGTGGGCGTCACAGCGGTGGTTGGGCCAGAAGATAAGATGGGCTAGGGAGAGAAAAGGAAATGGGCTGGACCAATTCATCCCAAGAGGATTTTCTGAATTAATAATTGATTTAGGAATTAAGAAAATACTCAAAATTTAGGATTTGATTTGGATGGTGATCCGAATTCTTATAGGCCACGAGTTCCTAATGGGCCTCAAATTCGAAACCCAATATGGATGCCTATATGGCTATATATAGAGCTCACGAAACCCTAATAGCCACGCCATCCTCAACCACGTCGACGGTGCTAGCACTCCTGCAAGTGGTGTCCCTGCCCCGTATGTGTGGATACCTTGGAGGTGTTGTTACGAAGCATCAACACTAGGACGATCCACTCGTGATGTTCATCGGACTAGGAGGAGAAGGCGCGCAGCAGGTGCGACTACAACTGCTTCAACTCGCTACATCGACTCTACTTCCGCTACGAGTCAGTACGTCTAGTGGTAATCTCGTGATCTATTACTTGCGGAGGTTCCTTGGTTGTGCGGTAAATTTTTTGTGCTATCGTAGCCTTCCGGCGATACATCAGGGCCGGCCATCAACAAAAGAGGGGAGAGGGGAAAACCCTAAGCAAGTACTGTAGCTCATGATTACTATAGCATCGCCATTATTGTAGCACACCTCCCTTATTTCCTGGTGGCACCACTCCTACTCTTGTGATCTCCATTGTTGTCAGCCATTGGGAAGGAGAAGGGAGAGGAAGAGAAGAAGAGAAGAGAAGAAGAGGAAGAGGTAGAGAAGGGGGAGTCTTTGCGAGGAATTCAGCAAAGTCCAGCATTGATTTTGTGGGTAATTTTGCATTCCCCAATAGTTTTTGTAAAACATTCGTATGCAAATTGTCCCCGATAGTCAGATTAGAAATCTGATAGGTAGATCGGTGTTTCTGTAGTCCTGTTAATTCATAAGATTGAGTTATTTCTATGTGGACAACATTTAGGATATCCTAGAGTTATTTGGGGAATTGCGTTGGCTTTTGGGAAAGTATGAATTCGTAATTTTTTTGTTAGATAATGAATTAGTTATGATTTTTGCAAGTCTGGGTGCCCGTTCAGTCTCTGGTTTCGAGCAGCAAACATAGTTCTATGATTTAGGGTCTGGAGATGGACAAATCTGGTCGGTTGATCTCCACGAGTTGTGTAGATAACTTCATGATGAATCCAGGGATTCCAAGTTCATATTTGTTGGACATTTAGAATGAAAGATACGAGGTTTTGAAGTTAATGTTGTAGTTTGTCCTTCTCTCGTGGATAGTAGAGAAAGTTTGGGCTGTTAGCAACCTTTGTTGCACAGAGGGGATAATTGTGGTAAATTTATTGAGTAAGCTAGTTTTCCATAGTTTCCAAAGAGTCTTAGAACAATGGGTTTGGAGGTACCAAATAAAAGTTACAAAATTCCCAATTCAGTAGTACCAAAGATGGCAGAATGGTCTTCGGGGTTAAAAAATTAGGCTTAGATGTGATAATTTGATCTTTTGGTCACCTAAGAAGTTGTAGCTATACTTGTGTAGATTCCAGGAAATTTCAATTCATGACTTTTGGAGTTTTGACTCAAAAGTTATGGATTTTCATTTGATAGCTGTCTGTTTGGACAGATTGGGATTTGTGAGTGTAACGGTTAAGTTTTGGGTTGCGATTAGGAGCATTGATTTTATTTTGTTTCATTGCTATGCTGTGCACTTTTGAATGGTATATTTGGTATACTTTACGGTTGCTAGGTAATGGTGAGCACCGGGGATAAAGTCTTCCCATCGTCGTCGTCCATCTCGCGGTTGAGGCAAGTGCAAACAATATAGAATGCATTGCGATGCAGTATGCATGATAAATGTCGTGGTTTACATATGAGTTTATTTCTAAGATATTGTCGTTGAATGCTATTTCTCTCATGTTGGAATGAGATTATGAAATTCATTTGCATCATGGCATTTATTTCTGATTCTTGGACTACTTGGTAGCCAAGCCTTGTTCCTTTTGAGGTCCCCGTCATACATTGGACGGGCATGGGTCTCCACACTCGTGGAGTGTGGGCTTGAGGTCCCTGTGCCTGAGGGCACATGCTTGAGTATGCATCGATAGATGCACTACTCAACATTACGAGTAATTGCAAAGAAGAAAGAGAGAGCATTTTGACATATGCATTGCATTCAAGCATAAGAGATTTATTATGATTCCTTGTTGATGTTCATAAGAGGACTTGATACCCTCATTGGTTGTTCATGAAATTTTGTTTATTATCACTATTGTATTTGGCTGAGTCATGGACTCATGCTTGTTGTTGTTGCTCTTTTAGGTACCTCTCGAGGCAGCGACATGCATGGGAAGGGGTAGTTTGATGCACTTCACACATAACCACCCAGGGCAAATAAATTAGCTTATTTAGCTAAAACTTTATGTTATTGTTATTACTTTATTTTCAGATTGTGTTCATCCTTCATGTAGTTTGAATTACTTGTAATCATGGTAGTCAAGCTTTATCGTGATTGATTCAACTTATGATTTATTTAATTCCTTTTATAGAATAAGTTGAATGCCTTGTTTATTCTTGCACCTCGTAGTTACGAGGATCTTGATGATTTAGATGTAATTGATAAAGGGTTGCTCTCTTTGTGTCCCAGTAATCGTTTGGATTGGTTATGGGATGAGGAAGAGTAAGATCCATTCCATAGTTTTTATTAATGAATTGTTAGTAATCTTTAACTTGTCTTTATGTAGCTTGTGCTAGTTCTTGTGGTTAGAATTAATTAATTCGTTGTTTGTATGCCTTGCTGAATTATGTTATCAAGTTGAAGTAATTTCGTCCTGTAAGGTTGTTTAGTAGTATCCTAGGCCCTTTGTTGGGTTGGGGTGTTATAGTAAGCCAAACACACCACCTTCGGTGAGTTGGCCGAGGAGTTCGAGACTTAGTATTTTTCAGCAAGAAGACCCTATCGAGTTAGATCACCTATGCGAGATGAAATCCCAACTTAGTACATATGCATATAGCAAATGCTAAGCAAGCACGGAAGTTGTGTCGGAGGGGCCAATGTAAGGTAGTTAGTATATTGGGTGACCCCCAACATAAGTAATCGTGCTCACCGGCACAGTATATATTACACTGGATTCCTAAGGAACATAGGATTTCACGGTCGCTATGTCCTCACACCACCTATGGTCCAACCCAATAAAACCCTCACCTTACTTGACCAAGCGGCTCCCAACTCACGTGTGGATGTACGAGTGTTATTTGAATTAACGACGTCACCAAAGTTCGGTCCTTAATGGTTCAGAAAAGACATCCACAATACCCAGTCTCGTGCACGAAGGTACCCACACTATAACCACTTGTCTAGACCCAAATCCTTTTTAATTTAACCAACAAGAACTAAACAACCAGATTCGAAGATCTGGACCAAAAGCAATCTCTACTACTTAAAAATATGAGTTGGTGATGGTGCATTCTCCTTCAACAGTGGAGATGCCCTCTGTACCGCTCTTGACATTCGTTGGATCATGGCTAGGTCACGTTGAAAGCCATGAACCGCTCCCACGTCCCACGCCCACGCCCACGTCACTCCCTCTCCTCTCCTCACTCTCAATCTCTCCCCACCCAGGCCGCCCTCCTCTCCACGAGCGCTCTCTTCTCCTCCTCACACGCGACGCAACCGCCCCTACTGTATCCACGCTAGATCTGGTCGCTTCCGGCCTCGCTGACGCTGCCGCGCCGCCCTCGACAGTCGCCTGCCTCGCTAGCCCCACGCTGCCATCGCCCCTCTTGGCATCCCATGCCACCGCTGCCGCTCGAATCGCTCGCACGGCGTGGCGCCATGGGCGCCTCTGCTGCTCGATCTCCACCTCTACCTCTGCTGCTGGATCTCCCCTCCTCTCTTCTCCCCCGTGCCACCGGTCCTTGTCCTCTCTCCCTCCTCTCGCCTTCTCCCCGGGCTGCTTGCGCCTCCTCCCCACGCAAGATGAGGCTTCTTCCCCAAATCCAAGCTGTAGGGTTGATCTCTCCCCGTCTCTTCCCGATTGATCGAAGCTTCCACCGCCGACTTGATTGTCGCCGCGAGAAGGACACGGGGAGGATGGCGAGGAGCGAGAACAACGAGGCGCATGACAGCGGCAACATCCCGGCGCCCCGTGACGCGCGATGGCGGCAGCGGGGGGGGGAGCCCCCGCGGCGGGGAGCGGGAAGCCCTAGGCGGCACCAGCGCGGGGCGCGAAGGGGCAGTCGGTGGTGCGGCGGCTATAGTCGGAGCTAATGGCGCTGATGATGGGCGGGGACTCCGGGGTGTTAGTGTTTCCAGAGGGGGACAACATCTTCCACTGGGTCGGCACCATCGCCGGCTCGCCGCCACCGCCTCACGCTCGCCTTCCCCAGCGACTAACCCTACAAGCCGCCCAAGGTCTGGTTCGACACCGCCTGCTTCCACACCAACGTCGACACCCACGACAACATCTACCTCGATATCCTTCAGGACAAGTGGTCCTCCGCCTACGACGTCCGCACCATCCCCCTCTCCATCCAGAGCCTCCTAGGAGGTATGCATAGGATCTCTCTCTCTCTCTGTGTACTGTATAGGATCTGTTTCTTGCTCCTATATCGGTTCTATTTCTTGCACCTTGCGTTGTCGATCTGATCTGATGGAAGAATGAATTGTTAGGGTTGATTAGGAATGGAGATATCACTTATGCAAGATGAATTCATTATAAGAGTTGATTAGGAATGGTGCATTTTCTCAAGCAAAACTATAAAATTGTGCATTTTCTTCATCTTGTTAAACATTTAGGTATGGAGATGAGCACAAGCTAGCTAGGTTTTCTGCTACATTGCAAGCGATCATTTCCTTCGTTGAGAACAGGTGTGCGACGATACATTTCCACTTTTGGTGATAATAATGATTAGAATTTTTGTGGCTTGACTTTTTCTCTCTGTTGGCTGTGTTGAATTGTTCCCTTTGGTGACCTTTTTTTCATCCAGTGGCGACCATGTCAAATTTGTGAGGGCTAGAAAACATCAGGTCAGGTGGCCTTAGTTGCCCAAAATTTACTCTGTTCTTTATCTCATTTCAGAAGGAAGGATAAATGCTTTCTTCCGTTGAGGCTTGAATAACTTAGTACGACTAACCTGGACATCTTATGTGCAAACCTTTCTAGCTACTAACTATAGTCTACTAAGTTGATATAGCACTGTCTTTCAGGTAGTTTTCCTCGTCAAGGGTCCAATATATTTGGTTTGTATAAGCTGCACTGAAGAGTCATACGAAGGACTTAGGGGACAACTAGAGCTCATTTATGGTCAGGTGCACCCACTGCTGCATTCATCTTATTATAATTAAATTTGATCGGCTTTGTACAAACTCATTCCTCCATTCTTATCCTAATTTCTCTTTCTGAAAACATGAATTCACAGATGTTGCTTATTTTGACAAAGTCGGTCAACAGGTGCTTTGAGAAGAATCCCAAATTTGATATGGCACCACTGCTTGGTGGCACGGATGCAGTTTTCCTATCTCTTTTACATGGCATTCAGCTGGTTAGTTTTTTTTCTTTGCTTGTAATTCATCTTATGCATTTTTTTAATTTTAATGCTAAATTGAAACATCAATTGAACCGTTCTACATGAATCTCGCTCGTTTCTTCATGCATACACATTCCTTCCCTTGCCCGATCAACAAGGCGGCGGCGGCGCCATTTTGCGAGACATTGTTGATTCAGAGTTTTATTTGCACTATTGATGTGTGAGCACAAGGTTTGTCCAAATAGCGTGATACTAATTTTATATGACCTTTGAGCCATCTTGTATTGAATCATGCTTATCTTCTTAGATGTAACAATGTTCTTATTATAGTTAGTTTTTGGGCACACTTGAGGTGCCACTTGAACCTTCTAGAGGTTCATACAATGGTATACCTCACCTTTTTGATAGCTCATCAATTATCTATTTCTCACCGATCCATGCCAAGATGCCATATTTTTGGGAAGTTCTATATAAGGCTTGCCACTTGTGTTGCTATGGTATCACATATCTCTGATCTCTCCAATATAGTTAATAACTTTTGTGCTCTGTAACTTGACAAGAAAATACTCATAATGTGATAATTCACCTATCATCTTGGATTGCTGTCAGATTTGAACTTCTGACAGGTACATTATAATGCTGCCTTGGTTGGACACAATCTGATTCTATAGTGTGTTTAGAATAAATAAACAATTCAATTTCATTCGAATGTTGTCAGGTCTCACGCAAAATATTGTTGGTTTAACAGGATACAGCGCCCTAAAAAACTTACTTGAAGAAGCACTTTGTGACTAACGCCTTTTATGTCACATGTGCATTTGTTAATGTTTATTGTTATTTTACAAATAAAGGAATACGGACTATCCTAGCATAATATGTATAAATGGAAACAATTGTTGTGAAGCTTACAGATGGAATAAAAGGAATGCTATTTCTAAGTAATGTAAAGAGAAATAAAACTCACAACTATGGGGTTAAATATAACACTTCAGTTGTATGATAAGGGGGAAAATCATTGTAGAAGCTTCAGACCTAGCCTTGTGGGAGAGGGATAGAGCGAGAAATAACTATGGCAATGATTCTAAAAGTTTCATGGCACCTGATTTCAACACTATATATGCAAATGGTGGGGAAATGACCATGAATTCTGAGAGTTGGCACTGCAAAATTCGTAAGTTGAATTCAGAGGGTTGGCACTTCAAAATTATAAGTTGAGTTTATTTTCACTCATTTTCTAATAACTTGTTAAATCTTGAGCATTTTTCATGTTTGTAACTACAAATATTATGGACTAAAACATCTGCTGCATGTGTTCCATCTGATGCACACCAATTGAAAATGTTGTGAAACAAAATTATATATTTTTTGTTAATATGCTCATTACATCAACTAAGTACATTATTTTCTCAAGAGAACCATGTGCACAGCAAAATCCAAATGACTCATCTATTCTGGTAATCAACTAAGTATATCTGCCATCTGGTAAAGGCTTGTCCTTTTTATGCCCCCTAGTTTGTTTGCAATAATGCATGGGATAAGTTCCAATGTTTATTGTGAAAGGGCCTTCTGTGATGAAAATGAAGTTTACTTGTGAAGCACTTCATATTATGAAATTCCATGGTGGTCGTGTTTGTGACCACATTGTTATTAAACTGAGTGCTCAAGCCATCGATGGAGTGAAACACAAAGTAGGAATGAGCTTTAGTTGTGCTCTTTGAAGCTGAATAGATCAACCCTACATCATTGATATGCGAGAGAGATTGACCCGTAACTACTCTTGGTGACTGATTGATAGAATCATGTCAATGCCAAACGGAGCCTTATTGATAAACTTGTAAAATCATTCAACGTCAGTGTCCAAACAATGACCAAATCAAGGTAACCATTCACATTGAAGTTGTTTGTAAGAAACTTCGGCACGCAATCGCTTGTTGTCGACATCCTTACTCCATTGCCTAGCTAAGCATTCATATGTGGCATATATTTTTTTTCACATCTGACTAAGCAGAGATTGCTTACTCAATATGGATATTAGTAGCAGCATAAGTGATGTATACGTCTTGTGTAATACTCGTAGCAATAATGCAATCCAGTACATTCTCGAAAAAAAAAGCAATCCAGTACTGTTGGGGGACAGAAGTCAATCATTTCTCTTGTTGTTCAATGATGGGTAGCAATGGATGTTTTGAGGAATTATGGGAGATAGACTATCTTTGTTGACATGAAGAGTAGATGGAAAGGAATAAAAGACTAAAGAAAATACTTAGTAATCAATACCTTGAATCAAATTAATCATGGATGAGTGGATGTCTTCAGGCATAGCCATTTTTTTATCATACCTTGAATCAAATTGCTAGCATTACTATTTTTATTTTTTATTTAGTTCATATCTGATATCTTTAAAGTTTATCTCATCATATCTCCCCCCTTTTACTATACCTTCATTAATGCATGCACATTTTACATACAACTTCTTCGGAATGTGTTAATTGAATATAGTCTGTTGTTGCAATCACTTGGACTTGCAGGAATTCCTCTCTACCTAATATGCATTTTTAATTTAGATTTTTTATCCACAACTAGGATTCCTAAGGAAAGTTGAAGGAATAAATAACTCAACTTTTATGTGGAAAACATTTTTTCAATTTTTGTCAACATTGAAGAAAATTTAGGCATCCTCTGGTATTTTCTTGATTGTTGGCAACGACTGTTCTTACTCATACGAGGCAAAGTTATGTGATGAAAACCTGCTTCTTTGTTTAAGATGTACAATGACTGTATTTGGGTGACTAAATCACTATTCTCTTCTTATAACATGGAACAGTTTAATCTGAAGGTTTTTACTGATGCAAATTCTTCTATGCATCAACAATTGGTTGCAAGACAACATTCTGCTATCTCACGGTTCACACGAAGCTAATACCTGCAGGAGTACTGTAACATCCCAATTTTCCGAGCTTTAAAATCTTTTAATTAGTTAGTAGGGAGAAAAAGTCACCATTTGGTTTATTTGAATTTAATTCAAAAGCTTAATATTGAACTTTAGAATCAAAAGCATTTAATGTGAATAATCCCAACTTGAACAATAGCCAAAACTATTTTATTTGGGTTCTATGTGCTCAGATATATTTTCTAGATTTTTCTACAATTTTTCTGAGTTCATTTGCTATTTTCTATCGCTATTGGAATTTTCGCTATTTTCTAAAATAGAAAAAGCTATTAAAATCTCTGAAAAAGCTTCGGGCCGAATTCTAAACCTCTGGCCCGTTTCTGCCCCATTTCGGCCCAGCTTCGTGCGGAGCCCAACTCCCGCGTGCGCCCGCCTTCGTGCCACTGATGCGTGGGCCCCACGCCCCATCGTCCCCCTCGCGCCCGGCTTTGTCTCCGCACACGACCGCACTGTCCGCCATGGTTTGGAGCTCAAGCTCCGTACGACAACGCCGTTTTTCCAACTAAACCCCTTCTAGAAAATGCGCCAAATCTTATCCCCAACCTCCCCGCATCTTTCCGGATCAAAATCATATCCTGATTCCGTTTCTATCTCTGTTTTCTCGCGAGATCGTCTCGGACTCATTTTAGGGTTTCCGCCGCCGCACGCTCGAACCTCGCCATCGGCTGTTTCCATTGACCTAGACCACCCGGAGCTAGCTCATCAGGTTCGCAATAGCCTCACCTACACGCCGTACCACTCACCGCCGGTAGATCGCCGCCGTTCGCCGTTGTCGTCGATTCCCGAGCGCCGCCGCCCGTCGATCTGACGTGTCACGCCACGTGGCTCACCATATGAGCATGTGTGCGTGCGTGTCGTCCTATGTGGCGCCGTGTCAACGCTGCGTCAGCGTCACATGTGCGCGGGTGTGCCACTCGAGCGAGCCCCAGATTCCCTTGGTTCAGCGGACTCGGTGCACCGTGAACCATCTCACTGACTTGTGGACCCCACACGTCAGAATTTCCTTTTTTATTTTTATCTTTTCCCGGAAATTCCTTGCTGATGTCATGCTTGTGCAATAATCCGATTTTTCTTTTAAGAAATAATTCAGAAATTCCAGTAA
This sequence comes from Ampelocalamus luodianensis, assembly GCA_036346255.1. NCBI lineage: Eukaryota > Viridiplantae > Streptophyta > Magnoliopsida > Poales > Poaceae > Ampelocalamus > Ampelocalamus luodianensis. Next base: position 109,748 of record JAYEVH010000435.1, on the reverse strand, counting down.
ATCCAGAATTAGGGTTTTCTTTTAGATTTAAACTTCCAGAGCTCATATCTTTTGCATCCGAACTCCGATTGAGCCCATTCAAATTTCTAAATTTATCTAAATTCGAGCTCTATTTATCTGAGATTTGTAATTAATTTTTGGAGCTTATTTTACCTCTGTTATTTATTTATTTTATTTATTTGTTTCGTTTGCGAGTAGACGTCGCTACATCGGGGAATTTTGGAGAAGAAGGAGCACCTCAAGACCAAGACCAGTACCTAGACCTGTTACAAGGCAAGTCATACCTTTGATTATCTTGAACCCAGTTTTCAAACTACTTTCTTTCAAAGTATTGCATTCTACTTTAATTATTTATTTAACTATTTTTTGGGTATAGCTATTGTCCAAATTGTTACACCACCTTGGCTAATTGATATGTCGTAATATTTTTTCACCCTAGATTGGTTCATAATTAGTTGGTGCTATGGTATTACCAGCGTGGGTTGGTTAGTACGAGTAGATTGCTTAGACATGCTACAAGTCATCATCTCATGTGAGTTGCAATTATAAACTTGACTAAGTGACTATGGAACTTTGTGTAAAACTGTGTGCTATGTGTTATTACTTTGTGATAGCATGTGTTGCACTTAACCAACTAGGTGGGAAAGGATTTGGACTGAGGCAAGTGGTGGATACTGTGTGATATGGTGGACTTTGTGAATGGGAATGATAATCTTTGTGGCATAGTTAGAAAATAGAAGTCTTGCTTTGGTCAATTAAGGACTTAACTTTGTACGCCATTGAACTGAGCCTTACTGTACAACCACATGCCTGATGGGACGGGCCTAACATAGTAGGTTATAGAGTCTCGACATTGATGTTCAGGTTAATAGGTTAAGCTTTGTGACTAGATGGAGGTGTGTACTACAAGGTAGTCGCATCGCGGGACGGTTCGCCACATCTCTGACCAACGGTGTGTGTCGGGCTGGCTTTCTTTGTGGGTTGGTCCGGCAGTAAAACACACTGGGAATGTCAATGTTTGAGATGAAGTTTCTGAACTGTTTTGTTACAATTAGTGCTAGCTACACTAGTTGTATCGTGTGGGTAAAGTGTACAAACTCTGCAGAGTGCTAAATCAATCTATTCGAATAGCCGCGTCCGCGGTCTTGGACATGCTCGGGGATTTCACACGTGGGATAGATTTTCATAAACTGTTGGGATGGGCGCTATGTGATCTAAGTCATATGGCTATGTGGAATAATCTATTTAGCTTTATGTCTTTGTGAAAATAACTGTTAAATTACTATTCTCTATTTGTGTTGAATTACATTTCAATCTATTACTGAATTCAATTGCAAATGTTGCTTTCATGCAAAAGAACCACAGAAGTCTTTTCTTTTGGAATAAGCCTGCATCTATAAATTGCATTATGTGGTATGATTTGTGAGTACGGTTGTGTACTCACGCTTGTTGTAAAACTTGCGTCCAAACCTACAGAAGAGGAAGAGTCCACGCCTGCTTCCGAGGAGGAGTTCACCGAAGGTTACTGGTTGTTTGTTAAGGTCTGGATCCCAGTTGGTTGCCTGTGGCAAATTGATGGGATCTACGCTGAAGTTATTTCTGCTCCGTTGCTATTTTATTCTCTGTTAGCCCTGTGTGGCTCAATAAGTGTAAACTCGACCATAAGGTCAAAACTAGTATTTATTATCCAAACTAATCGTTTACTTTATTTATCGCTTGTGTGGATCGATATTCACCTATGTTGACACTGTGTGCACTAGCGTGATCCTGGACTAGTGCATTATACACAGATGGTCCAGAATCAAAATTTTGGGTCCCGACAAGTACTTAGTTTTGACACAGATTCTTCCGTTGTTTATCATGTTAGGAATTCTCTTTACTTGCTGGTTGTTTCTGTGATGTTTGTTAGACAACAACACCAATGTCATCGCCGCTTGTTATAGAACAATGTCAATCGGTCCAAACAAGAAAGCCAATTGTCTGTTCATTTCCTATCTGTTGTTCGTTTCTTTCCCCCACTCCATGCTCACTACTGCATTCATTCTTGGACAAAGTTTAACTTGCATGTGTACTTCTATCTTCTGGGCAGGAAAAAGCATCTCTGTACCAACCAATTTAGCATGCACTTAACTAGACACCTATCCATCCTGGATGGATGTCTCTATAGATATGTTTGTAAACACAATTTTTTTAATTATCTCATTTAGATATGTTTGGCATACTAAATTTATTTTGCATGGTTGTTTGCAACTCATGGGCACATGACTAGTAAAAGATAATTCGTGAAGTGTTTCTGAGCTATCAACAGCCGCTGCAACTCATGGGCACATGATAATCCCGATCAATTGGACTAGCGTATCTACTTAGACTTGCATGGCTAAGCAACTATACATATAACATATAACCATCGCACAACCATCTTATCTTAAGCATATATGTACTAGAAATATCAAGGATAGCATCATGAGTAGGATATAACTAACTACCCATCACAAAATATCGACATATCAAAATAGCATGCAAGCAAGTATCATTACATTTCAAAATACTAACTTAACAAAAACTAGGATCAACATGATGCAAAATAAAGTTCAAATTATGCTTTCCTTGCTATAATTCAAGTTGTTCGCTCTTAGTCACGTAGTTGTTCGCGTCGAATACTTCGGAATCTATAGAATAGCGATATCGTATAAGTGCCAAGAGAAGCCAAAAATTCAAATTGCTCAAAAATGCATGAATTTTCTACAGTAGCTAGATGATGATTTTAGATGAATTTAGGCAAAATAATTATTTCATTTGGATTTAATATGTGAGAGTTATAGCAGTTTGAAAATTCAGATTTTGGAAAAAGGCTGAAAATTGGGCTTTGGTTACTATTCATCCAAAAACCAATTTTTCACGAACATTTGTAGAATAATGGTGGAGAAAAGGATTACATACTTAATTAGATAATAAAATTATAAAACCAAAATAATTTGGTTCATCTCATTTGGAGTTCACATGAATTAGTTATGAATTTTAAAAGTTAAAAGCATTTTCTAGTGTAAAAATAATTTGGTTTTTGATCAACTTCCAAAAATAACATTTTTTGTGATAGAAACATATTTCAAAACTAGTTCACATTAAATTTCATTAAAAATGAAAATTATCAAAATTGGTTTAACTGGATTTGGAGGTAACTTGAATTAATTAAGAATTTTCAGTGTACAAATAATTACTTTCCGAATTTTCTTAATCATTTTATACTTTTCTACCGAACCTATTCTAGCCTCAGCCATTGACTGGTGGGGTCCATTGCATAGTATCATTTTTCATTTAACCTTCGAATTAAAATACGTTCTCACATATGGGTCCCATTGTGAGTGACTTGGTCCACATGCATAGTGCATGGACCGAAGTCCAAGAGCTCGGTCCATGGATTCACCGCATAGTGGACTGTGCACTTAACATGTGGGGCCCACGTGTCATAGGGACATTAACAATTAAAGACAGTCATTACTAAAACCAAGTAATCATTAGCTCATAAATGACTGCAATTAACCCTAACCAAATCTCTACAATAATTGGTCGGAGGTTCCGACCAGAGCTCGAGCGCGACCGTGACTTGCTCATCGACTTGCCAACGCTACATGCCATGGCAGTGTGAACCAAGGGTCGGAATGGATTCCTTGGGTGCTTGCACAACATAAGGTGCTCTCGGCTTGCTCCACGGCGGCCTGTAACTACAACTATGGTGCATCCAACGTTAAAGCTCTACGTCGTTCGATCAAGCGGGTGCCAAGGCTTCTACAAGGTATAAGGATGCTACCTGAGCGAGATGGGTGCTCGGGGAGGCTCGAAGGATGGCCAGCGACGATGAAGGTGACGGCGGCGAGGAGCTTCAACGCAGAGAGGAGATCCTGGTGAGGGAGAAGGACAAACAACTGTCGGAGATGCTTAAGGGAGGTATGTATATGGTGTAAACACGCGAAATTAGGTAATGCCTTACCGGATCGGCGTTGGAGAAGAAGGGGTCCTTTCGGCCAAAAATGGAGAAAAACTCAAAATCCACGAGCTCCTGTGACGTATTGTTGAAATTAGTTGAGGGGAAAGGTATGCCAGTCCCAAGCATACATTCTGATGTGCAAAAGAGGAGAGGGGACTCACCGGGGAGGGAAATGACTTGGTGGTGGCATTCAGTGTGCTTTCACCGGAGCCGAGGATGACATGCATGCTCCAGGAGCTACAAGCAACGACAAGGGTTGGGGTTAGAAAGAATGGAGACGACGTCAAATGGAGGGATGAGGGAACACATTAGCTTGAAGCTTACCAGAGCGTAAAGCTCAAACGTGCTTCTTCCTTCTCAGCCCCGAGAGAAGGAATGGGTTGAAAGGAGGGTAGGGATGGGGTGTTAACCCTGGGAAGATGACGGAGTGGAGGCGACGTGAGATGGCAAAGCCCTGGGAGTGATGGATAGCGCAATGATTGATGGTGTCCACTGGCGCGGCTCAGAGCTCGGCGGTGACATGGCGCGTGTGTCCTACGTAGCCAACGGCTCGCCCGCGAGAGGAGGAAGAGGAAACCAACAAGCGGGCTCGATTCGTCAGCTGAACAGGTAGGTGTTGGGTTGGACTCTGATGCGGTCAGGTGCAGTTTGTGGGTTTGGTCGAGTCTGGTCAAGACTGTTTGGGTTCAGTCAACCGAGTCACATAGTTGACTGAATTGAATTCAAAACTCTCTACTTTGACCGGGCAACTAAACATAGCAAATAAATTCTTATAAATCTGAAATTTTTCAACGAGGTTCCTGGGCTGATTTAGTACACATATAAATTTTTAAACCACGCTATTTATATTTTATTTGCTTAATTTTACTCATTAATCGTAGTGTCTTTTAGAACTTGGTTTGAATTTTCCTAGGATTGATTTAGGTTTTAAAATTTTGAGAAAATTTATATTTATTCATAATAAATATTATAAGAGTTAAATAAATTATCTCCCAAGGTTGGTCATAGGTATTTATTGATGTTTTTTAAACTTCATTTTGAGTTATATGTTTTCCTTCAATTGGAATTTTTCAAGTGCAAATAATTGTGCAAATGCTCCAGAACTTAAATGAATGCTGATGATATGCATATTAATTCCATTAATTAAAATAGGGATGTGACATATGGCCCTTAATATGGCAATATCTATCACCATATTTCCTGTCCACCGAGCCATCATGCTTGAAATCACCACATTCATCTACTAAGCAATGAGTACTAAAAGCTAGTAATGACTTACATATGATAATATCAAGCATTACATATCGACACGTAGACCATTATACAATAATATGTAACTCGATAGCTATAACTCAGCATGACACGCAGGCCATGAAAAAATCCATACATGCATCACCTACATAATGGTCCATACTATTCACACCAATCTTGGCAAAATGTGTTATGCATATAATCCAATTCTATAAGGTGTATATGAACATATAATACAATATAACGTGACAACGTTTACCTAGCATGGTGGTCCCTTGGAAAAAATTTCTGGGACATGAATCTTATTCACGCAATCAATCCTTAGAAATTCATCAAATTAATCATATTAACCCTATTCGAAACCAATCTGATCACCGCTTCCATACGACTACGCCTTGTGGCATACCCCGATAGCGGAATTCCGACCAGTGGGAGTATCAAGCAATGCGACCGTGAACAAGCGTAGTTAATCATATAGTGCTATCAACTCATACCTCTCACAAACCCATCTGCTATCATCGAAACCAATTGATCTCATCAACCAATACCTAAATTGCTCCATCCATATGAACCGATCTAGGTTACCATACCAAAATTAGCAATAGATCTAATCTACTACTACCACATATCTAGTATATGTGACTGATCTAGATGATGAACTATACAAGATGGCTCTAATATCGCTGAAGAGATACGGGTAGGCTACACTAGTTGATAATTCAAAAATTCTACCATATAAACTAGGAAGCCATGCAAGCAAGAGATCATAGATCATTACCACTAGATGCACAGTGCAGCAAAAGAAGAGTTAGAGCAGTCTGACCAACGTCGAGCTTATCGATGTAGTGGTTGTAGTCGATCATCCAACGTCCTTGGCACCGATCGTCTCCTCCAGTAGCCTATCACATTCCTTGCATAGGTCGTGGATCATCCTCGATTAGCGTAGCAGTAACCGCAGCATCGGCTCTATGGTATCCACACGTCCAGGGGTGGAACATCGTATGCAAGTGTTCTAGCACCAATACGCACGGCAGGGCCTTTGAGGAGATGGCAGGTAGGGTTTTGGTAGAGTAGCTTTTACGCCCCAACAACCTCATTCATCCCATTATAAAGAGCCTATAACAGATCCTATCTGAACTCGTTTGTTCCAACCCATTAAGTGTGTGACCCAGTAGGTTCATGCGTAATCGGTTGTGACTCGAAAACTCCTTTTCGACCATAAATCGTTAGCAATTCCTGGTAGGAGATAACGATTCCCGAATATATATAAATATTATATCTGATGAACATTATGCAATATGATCAGCGACCAGGTTCTTATCATGACCAGTTTGTAACTCCTTATGACCAGTTCACCGACCAGTTAGTGATCATGTCCAACCAGTTTATGACTAATTCGTATCTCCATATGACTAGTTCGTATCTAGTTGGACTGAATGACCTGCTTGCGTATTCTCCCTTTGCCTCACTATATATGGTTGAACTCCAGGTGAGATATTTTCTCATCCATGGACTGTTGAATATTTTCTCAATCTCGTGACAAGTAACTTCATGTGGTCGACTCTTCAACCACTAGTGGCACGGCCATGCACTTTCTTGATCCGAGCATATCGAGGGGCCCAGAGATATCTCTCCTATTATGTTAGGTGGGGCAAATCCCATATCCAATGAGTTACATTCCTCTGCATATTTCATAGCATACCCAAAAGCTACCTTAACCCAGTTACGGAGTAGCATTTGGTAACCCCTAAGTATACTATTACATCATCAGTGCTTGAGACAAACTGATGACACATAAAATGATAACAATCTCAATAGTTTCTCAAGGTGGGTCAATTCAACACCATCAGCAAAACATGATCATCAATCAATAGATGTGTTGGTCGATAAGTCACTAGTGTCCCGACCAGTGACATCCGACCAGTGATACATTTAGAATGACATCATATAACTTAAAGACCTTCACCAACAATTCACATAATTATTAATATATAATAAATGATAATTCATCCAAGGAACACGAGAACATTGTTTCTAAAACTCACAAACATAGACGTGATACAATCAACTCTATGATTGTCTCTAGGGCATATCACCAACACTTGCTTTGTACCTAGGATGTGTAAGTAGTGGATATGTCTCTTGTAGACCAGATCCCTGTCACATCCCCATTGTGATTAATGGAGTTTATAAGCATCTCATCAGCATGCATTGGGTGTTTGAAACATTTGCATTAATTATTGCACTTGGAAATCTCTTTCAAAGATTAAACTTTAACCTAAATCGAAGCTCCAAATAAAAAAGAAACTATTACATGTAAAGTTCTCTAGGAGATAATTTATTTAACTCTTACAATATTTATCATGAATAAATATAATTTTTTCAAAATTTTAGAACTTGAATCAACCATAAGAAAATTCAAAACATAATTCAACAATCCCTGTGGGTATTGATATAAAGCTTTACAAATTAAAACATGAACAATGAGGTTTAAGAATTTAATTGAGTACTAGGACATCCCAGGAGCCTCCCTGAATTTTTTTAGAATTTTAGGAATTTATTTGCTATTTTTGTTCACTCAGTCAAAGTAGAAACAAAATTTTTCAAATAAGTCAACTTTTCAATGTTCCTCGGGTTTGAGCTGAACTCCGACTCGGACCACTTGGGTTGACTGGACTCAACCCCCTAGCTGCACCGCGCCACACCCGGCTCTAACCCACGCCCCTAGAGCCACTGACTAGCGGGGCCTACTGATCAGACTCGCCTTCTACCCCGCGCAGGTGCTCTCAGGGCACAAGCACCACACGCCCGCCGCATGCTGCGCCGCTCCGTCAACATCGTGAGCCACCACCCAAATTAACCACCCCTCGAGCTTCTCCGTTTGACGCCATTGCTAACCCGCCCATTGCCACCCCTTATCTTCCCCTCCTTCTCCCACTAGAGCTCATTCCTCTTCTCAGCGACCGAGGAGGAAGAAGCTTGTTTTGTTGTTTTCTTTTGGTAAAGACCTCACCACCGTGCTCTTTGCCCCTCTCCTTGCATGCCGTTTCCATTCTAGCTAATTTGCGCCAATGTTTTTGCTTGTAGTCCCCAGTCCAAACTCGACGCTCTTGGTGCTCTAGAGCGCGCACCGAGCAACACCTCTTAGTTATTTTCGTCTCTGGTGAGCCCCCTCCTCTATCTTGTGAGTCATCTTGGGCCATGGGGTATAAGCCTTATTTCCCCTTATCTGATTCTGACAATGCATCGCAGGAGCTTGCGAATTTGGTTTTTGCCCAAGTGTCGACCGAAAGCACTGTTCATCATCTTTTGTCGACCTTGGTATGTCTTTCCCAAATTCCTTCTCGTGTGACAATCTACTAGTAGCACTCAAGCTCATCATACCTCCATTTTTCAGTTTTGTTGTTCAAGGAGTTCTCTCCGCGTGAAGCCCTAGTGCCACCGTCACCATTGTCGTGGACATCTCACCTCCAAGCTCCTCTAGGCACTCCATCCCTCTAGTAAGCCTCAGTGACTCCCCTTGTAGCTTAAGCATGCGTTGGTTAGCTCAAAGTTGCACCGTTCCATCGCATGCACCGTAGCCATAGGGTAGCTACTGCTCGCCTCCGGCTAACCGCCGGTACAGGCCATCTCCGCCGCCACAACCACCTTTAATGGGTGCGCAAGACTATTAGGAGTCCATTCATGCTTTTAGCCAGTGTCGCCGTGGCCGAAGTCACTGACGTGGCTCCGGGGAAGGCGAGCTCTGTTGTCGAAAGCTTTGACCATCCCTGTAGCGCCATTAGGGTTAATTGCAATGATTAACAATAAATGATGTAATCTATGTCAAAAATCAGGTTTACTAAGTAACGGTTGGCTTAGTACCTGTGATATGTGGACCTGGCCCCTTAAGTGCACTGTGCACTGTGCTTGTGCATCGATGAACTGAGTTCATTAGATTGTGTCTATGACCGTTGGGCCCCGCGTGTCAGTTCATTTTAATTCGGGACTGTAATGAAAAATACACTATGCACTAGACCCCACCGTCAGTGAGTGAGGCTAGGGTAGACTCTGGTACAAAAAGTATTAAAAGCGTTAGAAAATCTGGAAAACGATTATTTGTACACTGAAAATTTATTTAACTTCAAAAATTCATAACTAATTCAAATTGACTCCAAATCCAGTGAAACAAATTTTGATAATTTTCATTCTTAATGTATTTTAATTTGGAATAGGTTGAAATATGTTTCTGCCCCAGAAAACATAGTTGATGGAATTTGATCAAAAAATCGTATTATTGTTACACTAGAAAATGCTTTTAACTTGAAAATTCCATAACAAACTAGAAGATAATCTACGCCAAATGGCACGAGCGTTGAACATTTGGTTTTTAGTTTTTGTACAGTTTCAGTGTCTTTTGTTTTATATGTTGTATGTATCGGAAGATGCATTCTTAGGAGATAATATTACGATAGACGGGCAAGGGCCCGGTCACCATGAAGAACCTCGCCTGCACACTCTCAGTGAAATGGTGAGTCAGTGGTGACTGGTGAAGTGGTGAGCACACATTGCCTTCTTTGATTAATCTCCTCTAGTCCTCTTCTGTGGTGGCGCGTGATGGGCGTGGTGTGGCTGCGTGAGCGTGGTGGGGCCTCCGTGGCGGGGCAGGAGAGTAGGCGACGGCGTCGGGTGGGGCTGTGTGGTAGCGCATGCCGCCATGCCTTCATGCGTGTCGTGCCAACTTTCGGCTTTTCGGGCCCGAACGTGCTGTGTTCGGCCCATACACAGCCCGTGATGTAGTGTCGTACCGTGTCGCCCGTCGTGCTAGAGTTCTAGGCCCAGCACAGCCGTAGCCTTCATGCCATACCGGCACGACCCCAATAGTGATCGTGTCGTGCCGTGCTTCCTGCGTGTCGGGCCATCCCAAAAAACACTGGCCACTGCCCAGGTCTACTGAGGCAAGCCAACTGCATGGCGAGGCCGAGGCCACCGCATGGCAAAGCATTATCGTGGCCCACACGCAGTGAAAGAAGGCAAGTGAAGCGAGCGTAAAGAAATGAGGCGGAGGGAGCGAGGGAAAGGAGCGGGCGGACGCGCACCTCTCCGCGTGAGCTGGTGGAGGAAACACAGGGCCACTCGCAGTGTCGACAACGGGCTCACTTGAAAGTACGAACGCAATCGGACGACGCGCAAATACGATAGCATGGTTGACCGCCCGACTGACGCTCGGACTGCCACGCGTAAAGCAACGGACGCATGCTCATATCACCCGCACGGAGATGCGAATGGGCAGGTGAGGAAGCGCGCACGATCGGACGGCCGTCTCTTTCCGGGCGACGTGGACGCGGGAGGGGCGCGCTTTCCACGACCTATTAGTTTTAGTAAGGAGTTTGCTAGAAAGTACTTGAGTATTTTTTGGGTTTGTGAGTACTTGAGTTTTTTTACCTATGTTATACTTGGTGATATCTCATTAGAGGAGGAGGTAAAGTGATCTCATGCATTGAATTTAGATTTAAGAGTTCAAAATTTGAATACTAGTTAGCAACAAAACACTCAAGTACTTCCTAGACACTCCCTTTTAGTAAATCATTTTAGTTTTAAATGGAGTGAAACTAATTTTGTTCGCTTGTATTTTTAATATACTTCACCATGCTATAATTTTTGAACATGTTACTGTCTCAGAAAATTTCATGTTGGAATTACATTCGGTAAGGCATTATTTTTATACTAGAAAATGAAATTAACTTCAAAAATTCATAGAAAATTCATATGAACTCCAAATAAGATGATTCAAGTTTTATTGAACAAAATTTTTATTATATTTCTAACCATGTAATACTTATATCCACCTCTATCCTACAAATTTGCACCAAATAATTGAAATCGGATGAACAGTAATAGAAGTGAATTTTTCAGCATTATCGAGAAATCTGATTTTTCAAACTACTATAACTCTCTCATGTAAACTATAAATGAAATAATTTTTGCACCAAAAATCATTTAAAACCATCATCTAGCTACAGTGCAAATTGCATGCATTTTTGAGCCTTTTGAGTTTTTGGCTATTTTTTTGTGTTTATTCGATGTCATTATCTCTATAGAGTCCGAATTGCCGCAAGTTGACTATTTCGCCACCGAGAGTGAACAATTAGAATTTCAACAAGGAAAGCATCATTTGAACTTTCTTTTGCATCATGTTGATCCCAACTTTTCATAAGTTAGTATTTGAAATGCAATGATATTGCGTGCATGCTATTTTGTTATGTTGATATTTTTGGGATACGTAGCTAGTTATGTCCTATTCATGATGTTATCCTTGAATTAATCTAGTATACCTATGCTTAAGTTAGGTTGTGTGAAATATATATTATATATATGAAGTTTCTTAGCCATGCGAGTATAGTTTTACGTTAGGTCGATTGAAGGGAGTAACCCTTCAATTATGGGAGACACAAAACTTTCTTATCTTCATTTTATTCCAGATATTCGTATCTATTTCTCAAGTTAAACATTGTTTATTTCAAAAGTGATTTGAGTCTGGAAAAGTGGTTGTTAGTGTGGGTGTTGTTATGCACGAGACCTGGGTTTTGTGGTTGTCTTGTCCGGACCAATAAGGAATGAACTTTGGTGACGTTGTTAATTCAAGTAAAACTCGTGTTACCACACGCAGGTTGGGAGCCATTTGGTTAAGTAAGGGGAGGGTTTTATTAGGTTAAGTCTCAGGTGGTGTGAGGACACTTGTGTTCGATCATTTGTCTATAGGAGCCGATGCAATTTTCTATAATGTGCATTGGAGCACTATTTTTTTTATTTACATTGTATCGGTATTTTCAACACAACTTGCGTGCCCGCTTAGCAAGTTCTATCCGTAGCTTGTACTAAGTATGTGGTTCATCTCGTAAGAGGGACTTATCTCAATAGGTTTTTTGCTAAAAAATACTAAATCTCGATTTTCCTGGCCGACATACCTTAGGAAATGTGTCATTATCCGGAGACTTACGGGCCAATCGAGTCATGTGGGTAAAATAGTACACCTCTATAGAGTGTAAATCTATTTGAATAGCCGTGTCCACGGTTACGGACGACCGCTTGAATTCGGGAGTCATTATTGTTAGACTTTGAATTAAAATTGACATAGTTACAACTTGGTATTCGGCATGAATGGGTATTCATGCATTTTAGTTTATCAAAGTGGGCTACCACTTTGGTATGTGTTTGTTTCAATTGTTTATTAATGTATATCTATGTCATATATTTATCTTTTTCTTAAAAACTTGTTCACAAAATAGCAATTGAAAACTAGTATGTGTAGGATGAAAATTGTTGCGTTTTTTTTTGCAAAACTAAGCCACTAATACCATTCTTTTTATATCCTCCATGCATAAATACTTTTAATTTGTGTAAGAGTTGCGATGTAACATCCCAACATTAGGGTTTATATGTTTCAAATGTATAAAAATGTGGTCAGTTTAAAACTTTTGCTGCATCTCTTGGTCATGCCTCTTATTTGGATTCTAAACCAGGGTGTTGTTGATTGTAAAACCTAAAATATTATTTTATGAAAATACTAGTAAAAATAAACTTCAGAGATTTTATAAAGAAAATATAACACTTGAAAAACCCTAGAAAATTTATCCAAGGATCTACACTATAACCTAAGCTTCCACAGAAAATTTTCAGGATTTTATGAGTTGAATTGCTATATTTAAAGCTTATTCAAACTCTCAGCTTTTTACAAAATCAGAATATCTAAATCTTTGTCTTCTCCCCCGCTGACGGGTGGACCCAACCCGTCAGGCTCGCTGTTGCTCCAGCTGAGCCAGCCGCACCTTGATCCAACCGAACCAACTCGGGGCAGCACCTCACCCCTTCCGCTGACTAGTGGAGCCCACGGGCCAGTGTTCTTCTTCCACGCGCCACCCGCCCAAGCGCCCGCACGTAGACACGCTGCTCCGGCTCGCCATGCTAGCACCTCCGAGTGCTTCACCGGTTTTGCGCGCGCCGCTAGTTTTGCTCGCCCTCTCGACCGCATCTCCCGCGCGCATTAACTCCCGGTCGCTCACCCCTCCGCTCAAGCCATCACCTCGCCTGCCGTGCGTGGCCGAACATATCAGCGCCCATGCCGGCCTCTCACGAATGCTCCGCCCCCTTAGATATAAAAGGGCCACAGGAGCTCCTTGGGCATTTTCCCATCCTCGCCATTCCTCTCCTAGCCACCCTCCTCTCCTTCACCAAGCTGAGCAACGGTAAGGCCCGAGCTGCGTTTCTCGTTCGTGGCACCACCTCTTCATCGCCGACGCGCAAGAGACCCCCTTGATCCTCCAACTTCATCATATGCCACTGGTCACCATCGACTTTTCCCCTAACTTAATTTTATCTTCCCTCCACACGAACTCGATTTCACCCGGTTCTTCCTCAGCTCCGGCAGAAAACGCCACTTCCACCAGGACCACCACCGCTTCTCCTACGGTGAGTTAAACCCCAATTGCTCACGTTGGAACCATCTCCTAGACCCACTTATGCTTCACCGACCACCCTTCTTTCTTCTAGTTGCTCAGGGTACCTCCTCCACGTGGGCGCCATCGCCGCCGCCGCCGCCGCCGCCAGCTCTGTAGGTCTTAATTTAAGACTAATCGTGATCTAATAGCATGAACCCTAGCTCTAGAACAAGAACACCTAGCTAAAACTTAGAGCGGAAGCGTGAATCCTTACCCGAGCTTGAAGACGCCATGAATATGGTGATCTGATGGTGTAGATGTGTCGATGGAGAGGCCGGGAGGTGAAGAGGAGTCGATGCAGGTGCGTCGGTGTCCGTAGAGGTGGTCGTGGATGAGGCCGGCGGTCCTAGGTCTTCGTTCACCTTAGCGCTCCTGAAGATCGGGTTATGTGCGGGGTTTAGATGGGCAAGAACAACGTCGTGTCAAAGCCTGCCAAGCCCCCTTGAGTTCTTATGGCGCTAGGTGTCCGGGACCCGAACCAAAAAAGCAGTTGGTCGCGCCTCCGATCATGGCGCGATGGAAGACGAAGTCTCCTAGGAATCTTGGGGTTGTTAGCCGAGAGATCAACCTAACATTCTCCCCTTTGATCGTAAAGCTAACATCATAAGTCCACTCTCAATAAAATAGCATACCAAGATAATGTGTCGCATGGCCAATGAAGTGCCATACAACCATAGTAACTATAGTGTACTATCTTATCTTGAAATGAATATTCATTATACTTAATGGGAGTTGGTTTACTTTTAAGGTCCTTTTATCCAGAATCAGAGGCTTTCCAATAAACCCATGCCGGCAACATGATCACGAAAGATATTGGGTGGTAAGCCTTTAGTAAGCGGATCCGCAAGCATTGACTTAGTACTAATATGCTTGATACTGATGGTTTGATCCTGGATTCTATCTTTCACAACATGATACTTAATGTCAATATGTTTGGCAGCACCACTTGACTTGTTGTTACTCGCATAAAAGATGGGTTCATTATCACGATATAAGGTGAGTGGTTCGAAATCTTGTCTACCACTCTAAGTCCCGGGATAAAGTTCTTAAGCCATACAACCTGCCCGGTGACCTCATAACATGCCACAAACTCAGCTTGCATCATTGAAGATGCCGTAAGGGTTTGTTTGGAGCTTTTCCACGAGATAGCTCCTCCAAATGAGTGTGAAGATATAACTGGCGTGGATTTCTTAGTATCAACACATCCATAAAATCTGAATCAATAACCAACAACTTCAAGGTTATCGAATTCTTATATGTGAGCATGAAATTCTTAGTAGCTTGCATATAGCGCAAGAATTTCTTAACGCCTTCCAGTGGTCGGTCCTAGATTTGACTGATATCTGCCAAGCATCCGGTTACAAAAGCTAAATCGGCGCGTGCATACTTGAGCATACATAATACTTCCGACAATGAAGCATAAGGAACCGACTTCATCGATCGGTTTCATATTGGTTCCTTGGACATTGAAATGTCCCAAACTTATCGCCCTTAACAACGAGAGCGAGCGAGCGAGCACTTATGCATATTGTATTTCTTGATTACTCTGTCAATGTATGCCTTCGAGATAAACCTAATATTCTTTTGGACCTATCTCGGTGAATCAATGCCAAGAACGTAAGAGGCATCACCAAGATCCTTCATATCAAAATTAGATGAAAGAAATCTCTTGGTCTCAAACAACATATCCTTATCATCACGGCCAATAAAATATCATCCATATAAAGCACTAAGATGGTGAATTTACTCCCTTGAACTTAACATATATGCGATTATCAACTTCATTTTCCTTAAAACCAAAATTCCTTATTATCTTATCGAATTTGAGGTACCACTGCCTCGACGCTTGTTTCAAGCCATAAATTGATTTCTTAAGTCGACATCCCAAATGCTCCTTGCCTTCCACAGCAAAACCTTCCGGTTGAGCCATGTAAATATTTTCTTGCAAATCGCCATTAAGGAATGCCGTCTTAATATCCATCTGATGCAGCTCTAAATCATAATGAGCTACAAGTGCCATAACGATTCTGAATGAATCTTTAGTTGAGACAGGAGAAAAGGTGTCATTATAATCAATCCCCTCTCTTTGTGAGAAGCCTTTTGCTACAAGCCTTGCTTTGAACCTTTCGATATTTCCCTTAGAGTCATGCTTGGTTTTGTAGACCCATTTACAACCTACTGTTTTGACTCCGTCAGGAATTTCTACTAAGTCCCATACATCATTAGTGCTCATAGACTTTAGTTCATCTTTCATGGCATCAAGCCACTTAGGAGAATGTTCACTCATCATGGCCTCCTTATAAGAGGTAGGATCATCTACCTTCCCTATATCATTAATGTCCTCATTCATATATACAACATAATCATTTGGGATGACAGATCTTCTCTCCCACTGTGATCTTCTAATAGGTTCATTAGCTATTACAGGAGACTGCTGAGGCTCATCATTAGGTGCAACATTAGGAATTTGAGTCCACAACAAAGGGTGCAACAACGATATTTTCTCTCGGAGATGCAGCCACCTGAGGCACATGAATAAAGGTCTCTGGGATGAGCGGTGAAGGAATATAAACCCGCTTCTCCTCAAGATCTATTTTCCTGGGCTCCAGCTCCTCATTATCCTCTAAGAACACAGCATGCCTTGTTTCTACAAACTTAGTTGTCCTATCAGGACCGTAAAACCGATACCCTTTAGATCTTTCAGGGTACCCAATAAAATGACAACTTATTGTTTTAGGGTCTAATTTTCCAATATGTGGATTAAATATCTTAGCTTCAGCACGACAACCCCACACTCGTAAATATTTCATACTCGGTTTTCTCCCAGTCCATAATTCATAAGGTGTTTTAGGCACTGATTTACTGGGGACCCGATTAAGAATATGTGCAAGCTGTCTTTAGTGCTTCCATCCACAAACTAATTGGTAAACTAGAGTGACTAAGCATGCTCCGTACCATATCCATAAGTGTACGGTTGTGTCTCTCAGCTAGTCCATTCTGCTGAGGTTCACCTGGCATAGAATATTGGGCAACAATGCCATTTTCCTGAAGGAACTTAGCGAAAGGACCAGGAATTTGTCCATAAGGGGCATGTCTTCCATAATATTCTCCCACACGATCCGATCTTACCACTTTAATTCTTAAGTTGTGCTGATTTTCAACTTCAGCCTTAAATATCTTAAATTTGTCAAGTGACTCAGATCGGTCTTTAATGGGAAAGATATAACCATAACGGGAGAAATCATCAGTGAATGTGATAAAAGAATCAAAACCATCCACTGATGTCACAGGAAAAGGGCCACAAATGTCAGTATGTATTAATTCTAAGAGTCCTGTGCTGCGAGTAGCTCCCTTTTTTATTTGTTTCACATATTTTCCTTTAATGCAATCAATGCAGTGGTCTGAGTCAGAGAAATCTAATGGATGGAGAATCTCTTCCTTAATGAGACGCTCCATTCTCCCCTTCAAAATGTGGCCTAAACGACAGTGCCACAATTTCGAAGAAGTCTCATTATTCTTTTTACACTTAGCATCACACACATTCTAGGATATAGGAGATTCATTAAGGGAAAGCATATAGAGCTTGTCTCGTCTAAAAGTAAGACCAACATTATTAGAATTAAACGTAATAATACATTTATTATCACCAAAAATACATTTAAAACCTTCATCGTCCAACAAAGAAACTGAAATCAAATTCCTCCGAATAGAAGGAACATAAACTACATTATTGAGATGAAGCAAGAAGCCGTTGTCTAAAACTAATGAAATAGATCCAATTGATTCTACTTCGGCTTCCTTTCCATCCGTGACTCTAAGGCTTCGCTCCCCCTTTCTTAGTGTTCTCGCGGTAAGGAATCCCTGTAAAGAATTAGTAACGTGCACAGTTGCACCTGAGTCAATCCACCATGAATTAATGGAAAAATTAGCATAAAGAGTTTCATCAACAAAAGTTATTGTATCATTACCCTTCTTTGCGAGCCACTTTAGGAATCCGACACAGTCCTTCTGAAAGTGCCCTAGCTGCTTGCAGAAATGACATTCACCCCCTTTAGGTGCTCCAGCGGGAGCCACATGAGGCTTAGGTGCAATGTGCACTTTAGACCCCGACTTATCAGCATTAGGGGACAACGCCAGCTTCTTCTTAGATTTGAAGTCCCCTTAGAACTTCCTTTTATTGGAGCCACCAACTTGAAGTGCAAGATTCCTCTTTTCCGTCCTTATTCTTTCCTCCTCCTGAACACACATGGCGATTAAATCGCTCATGTTCCACTTTTCTTTCTGAGTATTATAGTTAATCTTAAAAGCTGTATACTCAGAAGGGAGAGAGGTCATAATGAAATGGACTAGGAAACCATCAAATATCTCCATATCCATGCCCTTAAGTTTTCCGACCATATCAGTCATCATCATAATGTGTTCTCTAATACTGCCGGATCCATCATACTTAGTTGTTAAGAGTCTCTGAATTAGAGTACTGGAATAAACTTTTGTGGAGCCCTTAAATTTTTCCTCAACTGATGCCAGATACTCTGTAGCATTTTCAGAATCGGGGATTGCTCCCCTGATCCCAACTGAAATGGATGTCTTCATAATCATAAGTGATAGACGGTTGGACTGCTCCCATTTCTCAGCATTAGTTTCATAGATTTTCTTTTTGTCATCATAATTTTCCTCACCTTCAGTGGGAGGAATGGGATCAGACACCCTTAAAGCATAATCGAGATCTAAAACCCTAAGGACAACATGGATCCTTTCCTTCCAGGTGGGAAAATTGCTCCCCGTAAGCTGTTCAATATTGTCGATTGTGGCAGCGACATTTGATGCATTTATTGCTGAATACAAAATACAGGACATAAAATTAGAAATAATCATAAGAATATGTTGCATGCAATTAATCCTACGTTGGTCTGATTAATAACGCACAAAAACTATAGTTCTAATTCACATCACCGTTGGGCAAAAATGAAAAAGAACTAATTAATTAATATGGCAACACATGATTATAATCAACGTTGGTCAAAATATAATCACATGCATACATAATGCCAAAAACATAAAATGTAAAAGTCTCTAATTAAAATATCTCGTTGGTTCAATTTTAATCAGAGACTAAACATAATATTGGGCAATAATACATTATTCATGATATATCAAAATTGGGCAACTAAACAATAATTAAAACAGTGCATTAGGACTTAATCATAAGGAAATAGCACTGAAAATAAAAGAAAAAAAAATCCACTGTTCATGGGCCGTACAAAAGAATTCAGCCCACCTTCACGCATACGGCCCAAAAGGAGCGCAGCCCAACACACGCGCACGCGGCCCACACACGCTTGGCCCAAAAGGCTCGACCAGCCCGAGATCCTCAAGCGTCGTCCGATCTAATCGGACGGCCGAAAATCGTTCGGCCCAACACCTCCAGCCGGCCCGTAAAAATTGCAACCCTCGGATCCGATCGGACGGACGAGATGAAATCGCGTGTGACTTAAAAAGCCGAAAACCCTAACCCTAACTTCATTCTGCCCTTCTTCTCGCAAAAAACACGGGCGGCAGCGGGGGGTCTGAGGCGGCGTCGGCGACGGCTTGAGGCGCACGCCCCGAGCGACGGCGTCGCGAGCGCGCGGGGAAGCAATAGCGACAGCGGCGGGAGGTGGCGCCTCCTCAGCCCTCCTCGCCGGCGCGTGCGTGCAACCGAGGTTGCGCGCGCGGCCGTCGAGTGGAGCTGTGGTGGCGCCGGCGATAGGAGGGACTCCGGATCTCCTAAAGGTAAGCTTCCGCCGCATCATTTCTTTAGGGTTTCAATTTTGAGGGGGTTTGATTTGGGTTCGGATGGAGGGGATTTGTTAGGGTTCTTGATTAATCGTTAGGGTTCTTGATTCCCCTCCTTCTAAGTGCTAATCTGAGCCATTAGTGAATAGATCCGGGCCTCTAGACTTTAGATCTGAACTATTAATCATTAGATCCAGCAAAATCAAGTTCGGATTTGAGGCTAATTAGGGTTCAGGGAGAGCTAGGGTGGCTCTGATACCAAATGTAGGTCTTAATCTAAGACTAATCGTGATCTAATAGCATGAACCCTAGCTCTAGAACAAGAACACCTAGCTAAAACTTAGAGCGGAAGCGTGAATCCTTACCCGAGCTTGAAGACGCCATGAATATGGTGATCTGATGGTGTAGATGTGTCGGTGGAGAGGTCGGGAGGTGAAGAGGAGTCGATGCAGGTGCGTCGGTGTCCGTAGAGGTGGTCGTGGACGAGGCCGGCGGTCCTAGGTCTTCGTTCACCTTAGCGCTCCTGAAGATCGGGTTATGTGCGGGGTTTAGATGGGCAAGAACAACGTCGTGTTAAAGCCTGCCGAGCCCCCTTGAGTTCTTATGGCGCTAGGTGTCCGGGACCCGAACCAAAAAAGCAGTTGGTCGCGCCTCCGATCATGGCGCGATGGAAGACGAAGTCTCCCAGGAATCTCGGGGTTGTTAGCCGAGAGATCAACCCAACAAGCTCAACTCCGAGCTCCTCCACCCTTCCTCCGTTCTCCGGTGAGTTACTAGTGCCCCATAGCTGCTAATGCTCGTGCCATTTTGCCTGGAGCGTTATCGCGTTGCGAAATGGCCTTCCGGCCGAACACTCTCACCGCCAATTTCCATCGCGTCGCCGTCTCCAGTCGCCAGAGACCTCGCCGTTGGTCCCTCTAGGTGCGCCGTGCGCATGGTTATGACAGTCCCATTTTTACCACCCACCCGCGCCGCCATGCTTTGCATCACCGGCGATTGGCCGTAGAAGCCAGCGGCCAGAGCTTCTCCCTATTGTCCGAAAAACAGACACACTGTAGCGTTTTAATTAACCGAATCTTTGTTTAGGGCTAAACAGTCAGTAATAACCGGTTTAGTTACTGCGCCGAGTCACTGCCTTGCGGGCCATTGAACAGAAAGCTAGGCGAGTTAAATACACTAGTTTCCGTAGCTTCTCACTGACGCGTGGGCCAAGGTCATTAACCGCACCTGTTCCACACGCACTGTGTGGTGAACTGTGATACTGACAGTGGGTCCCGCATGTAAAAAGTAGATTTTCTATAGAAGTTAAATGGAAAAGAAAATAAACTTCGAGGGCCGACCTGTCATATGCTAGTTTTTTCAGCTGATAAATAAATCGAAAAAGAAAAGAAAATGCGAGCGAGTCCCACCTGTCAAAGAGACTCTCTCTCCCTTTTCTATTTCTAGGATTTTTCAGCCGATCCAACATAGATCTTTAATAACTATTGCTAGTAAACTTAAAATGAGTTGATTTTTGTCTCTAAATTTGTATAAAATCATAATCTACATGAATATGCAAAAATATTTGAGTTTGGCTACTATTTGAATTGATTTGCATTATTTAATTGATTTTTGACTCTTTTTTAATAGACGTTGATTGCGTAAACGAAACCCTCGATGACCAACCAATATCATTGTCAGAACAACCTGAGTAAGGCAAGCACCCCTTTGATCATATTGATCCCAATATTTTACGCACTGTACTTTGTTTTGTAAATCTATTATTGCATGTATGTATGTTTGATATTAAACTACTATGTTTGGGATATCGGTAGTTGTTAATCCTATCTTTGTTAATCCTATTTGATGCATGAAATCCATTGATATGTTGATGTTCTTACTAATTGTAGACATTATGGTATGGGTTAGACAATATGTGATGTCAACTTGGGAATTTGAATGCGAATACCGCACAACTGCTATATAGACCGATAGATTTTCCTGAAAGAGATGTATAAAGGACAATATGATAAATGTGAATTTGGAAGATTTGTGAAAATGTCCAGAGAGGTGTGCCTCTGTTATTTTGGTAGAAAAGCAAAATGCAAAGCTTAGTTTTGGGCGCGGGTGAGTTATGTTATATTCTGAAAAGGATGGGAAAGGAACGTCACTCGTGAGAGGGGAGAATTCTCGCCCGAAGTCAATTAAAGACCGAACGTCGGTATTTACAATCTAAGCGTAAGCGTGCAACCATAGTGCCATTTATGGTGTGGCCTTAGCTAATTAAGTTGTCAAGAACTAGCCTTGCATGAGGGTTAGACAGTAGATGTGTCGCATACCAAAGGAACAGTATGCCAACACAACGACGAATGCCTCGCTGGTACGGGGATACCTGGGCGAAGTGTGAAAAACGTAGCACCTAGACGGGTATGCCTGGGTTCAGTGAGGAACAACATTCGACGGGCTAAGTGCAAGGTTAAGGCTAGATGATGTAAAGGATTCGACACGTGCTCTAGACTACTTACCTACGGTAGTGAGTGGTGGCATCACCGGGTGCCAAACAAACTAGAGAATTCGTGTACTGTAGGTAAAGTTGTACACCTCTACAGAGTGTAAATATATTATAATAGCTGTGCTCGCGGTGATAAGCGTGCTAAGTGTAGTATTGCTGGATATAGTCTTGATTTTCAAAAATTGTCTTATCAGAAAAGTGTGAGAAATGGTTTGTGATTTATCTGAGATAACTGCCATGTTATGGCTGAACGCGAAATATTGCTCGTAGACAATGAAGACTGTGAGTTGTAGTGGTTATTATTGTTGGATCATTCAAATATTTATTACTATCCAGTATCTATTTGAAATGCTCTTACAAATGCCGTTGCAAAGTATTAGGTATGAATATTGCAAATAAAATCTGCTTAATGCAAAAGAACTTGTAACATAGAGCCTTCTCTTTTATTAGCCTTGCATATATTTAAAATTGCGATACACTACAAGTCTTACTGAGTACACAAGTACTCAATCTTACTTATGTTGTTGTTTAGAGTATGAAGAGGAGCCGATACCAGACGACGCGTTCTTCGCACCCAGAACCGGAGGGTTCGGTGACGGGTCTATCTAGGTTCTTGTTTCCTTGTCAGTTGTCTGAGGGTCGAATGGGCTAGCCACTAGAGCTTTTGCTACTTTTGTTATATCTTCCGCTGCTACTTTACTCTGTTAGTTTTGTTTAATATTTGGCTGATCGGCCTTTGTAATGTAATAACTGTACCTATTAAGTTAAGTACCCCTTTACTTTACTTTTATATGTGTATGTATGGATATATATGCCAAATATTGTGAATTTGTGTACTAGCCATTGATCGTGGGACTAGTACGGTACACATATAAGGTCTTTGGGTATTCCACGCCCGGGGGTCTGACATGCGAGTACAATTATACTCAACCCGACTCTGCAAATTTAGGTGAGGAAGACTTCTCACCCGATGAGCCCGTTAGCGCCGATTTAGGTGACGCTGACGAGTAGTGTTATTCTTTAACCCCCAGTCGGATGCCATGGGTTATGGGGCATACCTTGCTGGACCTTTTGGTTTATTTATATTGCTTCCGCTGCTACTTAATGTCCTTATTTGAATTTGGCCGGTCGGTCACTTTGTAATAGTTGTAGACTTAACTACTATGTTGTATGTCTTTTGGATTATCAATGTATGACTATTGTATGGATGTGATTGACGTTGAATGAGGGTATGAGCGTGTTGGCCGCTGATCTTGGGAGCCAACACAAGACTCATACCCACTGTTTTTGAATTCTCTTTTAACACATTAAGTGTGGACTTGGACTGTTTGAAAAATCGATCATCATGTAGTACTTGTAGAGGAATAGTACGCATGATCGTCGGGACTCTAGTTCGGTCGGATCTCCTCAGTTTGATAGATTTAAGATGGAATTCATTTACTTTAAGTCCATAGTTATTTTCATAAGACCGGGAAGGCATCGGTCTTAAGGGAATAACCCGGGGGAGTCCTCACAATCCCATCCATCTAGATACTTTCTATTGCAAGTTCTTTAATTTGGCCGATTTTGGTGGAAAAAAAAAAGGTGATTTGGGTTTTTTTTCCCTTAAGGGATTTTGGCTTTATTCTTGCTATGATTGAGTGCGTTAGGACGTATGGAAAACCATCTTTAGCAATCCTGGATTGATTTCTCCCACAAGATCCTCTCAATCATCGTTTTCATATTTGGCTCGGTTTTGTTGCAACCTTCACTCAAACGAAAAATGTCGGAACTTTGGCAATGATCTTCAAGATCTTTGATTGGAATAGGTTTCTGACATCCTATAGAATATGTATTTCAAGTTTCATAAAGTTTGGGGCAGTGGATCAAAAGTTGAATCAATTTGTGATTTTGAAATCATACTAAAATTCAGTTTCTGTGTTGATTTTATTGTTCACCAGTCTGGCTACTATTATTCACCGGTCTGACTAGTCTAGTGGGGATTTGATGAGTTTTGATTTTTTTTTCCTTGTTGCCTTGTTCTTCTTTGAGTGATTATCTCTGATCTTCATTCGTCTACATAGCTATTAGAGTGAAATAACATTGAACTCTTTAAGACAAAAAAAAATCAAAGAGATGATCGATTGTGTGGCGCTGGCACCTATTCAACCCTCCTTCTAATCGTCTCCTCGGTCCAACACCACCCCTGGCCGGTCAGATCACCCAGCGGGGCCAGTCAGATCGCCGGCCATCCTCACAGTAAAATCGATAATTTGCTAAACAGAGAGTTTCCTCCAAACACCTTGACACCATTGTGAACTGTTAAACATAATGAAATGGGCAAGGGCCATACCCATGGACTCCACACGTTAGCTTCCGAATCTTGAAGCACACGTGCTGCACAATGATAAGGGTGTGCTGGGCAAACCCCTTGTCACCAAATCCGCGTTGATAGCAATTTACCCAACAAGCATGGTACAGTCTTGCATATTCAGATAACCAAAAGGCACTACTACAACATGACGGCTAAAATGCTACAAAAAGTCCGTAAAGTAGTAAAACATTGCAGAGGACTAGTGCCACCACGCCGAGCTATCTGCCAACGCTGAGCGATCCTCCTGGCTACCGGTAAAAACGACTTTTCCACTGTGGATATATGGCATCCACACCGCTGAGAAAAATCACCGTTTACCGAAATACCACCGAGCGTAACAGTGGTGTTTTGGCAAACCGTGAATTTTTCATGGCAGAATGAAAGGAAGCCTCCGGTTTTTTAGGCTCCCTGGTACGTCAAAGTGGCATGATGCAGCTGCTGTGTAATGAAGCAAAGCAAAGCGATGATGCCAAGGATGCCCACCAGTATCCATGGGTTTGGGCAGTTGGCGTGTCGGCGTAGCGACGACAGCAGTCTCCATTTGCCGCTGCGGTAGTGCTCCTCCAATGCTTGGCACAGCGGCCTGAGATAGTTGTACCTGTCGTCGTTGGCGTCAAAGATGATCCCATCACACAGCTTCCTGAACCCCTCCGCGACGTCTCCGTCGCTGCCCAGCGTGTGCACGATGATCCCTTTCTCCGAGAGGAGCGCGACGTCCTCGGCGGTGCCCGCGATCTGCGACATGAAGGCGCAGTACGCCGTTATGTAGAGCCCGACGTGCGGGCTCCCCTGCTCAAGCAGGATTAGGTTCGCCATAAACCTCAACGTGCCGCCGTCGATCTCCAGCGGCGGGATCTCCAGCACGCCACCCCGGAACCTCACGTCCAGGATGCTGCGCGCCGTCTTGCCGAGTTCCCGCTTCCTGAACCGCACCATGAGCTCGCGGTACTGTGTCGCCCTGCGCAGCCGGCCCACGGTTGCACTTGCCCTGGAGCGCAGCTCAACGCTCGAAGTCGAGTGCTGCTGGATTGGTATCAGGTGCATGTGGCACAGGTGAAGCAGATGGTGAACGTGACCGGCGGGTGGCGCCTCGCCCTTGGGCACCTTCACGTACACGGCCAGCACTTGCCGGACATACGCCACCATGCTGTCGACCGCACGGCGCTCCGCGGAGGGATGGTCCTCAATGAGAAGCTCATATATCTTCTGGATCACGAGGAACGGGATCTGGTTCTCGAGGAGGAAGAGATCCCGTGCGATGTAGAAATGGTTCCAAATGTCAATGCCGTTGGCCTCCGTTATCTGGTTCTCTTCGTCGCTCTCTTGCGGGCAAGTGGAATGTGACCATTCCGAGTCTCCATTTGCAGGAGGCAGCTGCTTAATCCCCCCTGTTCCGTGGAGGGAGACGAGTATGAAGCAGCCATCCAGAAGCAGCATCTGCGCCATCTCCTCATTGTCCATGTCGATCTCTTCAGCGTAGTATCCCCTTGCTTTTTTCACGAGGCTTCTCATCTCTTTAAGGTAGTCACCGTGCTTCCTTCCACTCAGCAGGAGGACTTCGTTGAGGCACTGCTCTTTGAGTTTCTGAGCCTTCTGCAGAGCTGCCACACCGGAGCCGGCATGGTAAGGGCCGATGGCAACTGCCACTGGCTCGTACTGTTTTTGGTTGGTGCTCCGGATGTGGTCGGGAGCTTTGTAGATGTAGCATGGTTGTTGGTCGCGAGGAAGCTTCTGCAGTACTGTCGACATGGAGAACACACAATCAGTACTGCTAGTGTGTGTGGTTTCTATTTTCTTCTCTTTGGAAACATGCTGTCCAAATTAGTAAACTCTAATTACGTGCCATTAACCTCAAAACTGGAGTAGTTTCTTACAGGCATCCATAAAGGTACTGGCCTTGTGTAAATAACGGGATGGTTATGGTACACTTTTCCTCTACTGACATTTTTCCACTCTTTGTATGATGATTAGTAGATTGTATGTAAAGTGCATAAATTAAATCCTTCAAAAAAGTGCATAAATTACATAAATATGTATCGTAGTCACTCTAATAAATAATTGAAGGAAGAACTGCTCGCAAACCACTATGTGTTTATGACTTGGCAAAAATGTCATCTATAATTTCCTTCTTGCCTTAGTAGTCAGTACCAGGGTTTTGGATACCAGAAACATTAGACCGAAAATCAGACGAAATTCTGAACACTGGTCAGTACCACTCTTTAATTGAAAAGTTTGTCTCTATAGCACTTTGGACATTTTAGCACCTACCTCCTCTCCTCGCTGGCTGACTTCATCTCCCTTCCTCTCGAAGCCTACACCCCGTCCTGTTTGATGCATCGACGAAGCTGCTATTTG
Source organism: Ampelocalamus luodianensis (assembly GCA_036346255.1). Taxonomy (NCBI): domain Eukaryota; kingdom Viridiplantae; phylum Streptophyta; class Magnoliopsida; order Poales; family Poaceae; genus Ampelocalamus; species Ampelocalamus luodianensis. Next base: position 83,061 of record JAYEVH010000435.1, on the reverse strand, counting down.
TTCCATTTATTGCTCTCTCTGTAACCCCATCTGCCTTCCCAACGCGTTGCCTTGCATGTTCCCACCTCGCCGGCACCGCCACAAACCTCGTTGATAAGCAAGGGACCAATTCCACGACCTCTCGTCACCATGTCGAGGAGCATGAGGCTAACCTCTCTTCCTGCCATGCGCTAGCATTGACATATATAGGAGGATTTGTCTGAAGAGGAATGTTGAGAAAAGCGACTCCTATACTACTTGGTCTCGAATTCTTTTAGGATTTGGAGAGGTCAGACTAAAGGATTTTTATACTAATCTTAATCGCATAAGTATTTCTGATTCCCTCTAGGGACTATATAAAGCCATGAGGTGTGCCATAGCAAGGTAAGGAAAGCCAAGAGAAAACCAAGCAATCAAGTAATATGCAATCTCATCCGAAGCATGGTAGAAGGTTATTCTTTGGCTCTAAATTCTCTTATAGGGTAAGGATCCAGACAAGGGTCCAAAAGGACCGAGAGGATTGTGACAGACCGACAAATTCCTTATATTCTTTTGAGGTTATACTTTAGAAATTTGTGGCCAGCTTCATATCTTTTCCTTGTTGCCATTACCTTTTCATCGTTGTTTTTTTGTTCTCTCTACTTCATTCATTATACCATACACGCTCTTGTTGTATCTTACAATATTATATTCTATTTGAGCTATTGTGCAAAAGAAAGACAAGTTGTATCAAATCTATGACTAGATTAATCTGATTTGTAAGATGGTCAGCAAAATGTTGGGTGGCCCAAATTCAAGGCCGATATCGATCGTCATGGGAGCAATTGGTGATAAATATTTTCAACGAAAAAACCACTCCCAACTTCAATGTGGTAGTTACATATTGTCGTTGATATGAGATCGGACAATAAACTTGTAGGCATCCTCGGTCGGATGTGTCGACAGCCGAGGATGAGAAGGAGGAGCTTAACGACAATCACACACAAAGGGGTTGTACGGATGTATTGCATATGACTGGTAGAAGTTACAATTGGCCTCCCATCCCTAAGTACAAGGTGTTCTATTTATAGAGGAGGAGGAGGAGATCAGTGAAGTTACATCGCTGCCCTCGAGGCTTAGCTTCTCCGATGGTACTTCCATCTATAGCGTCAAGTGGGTCACACCACGTCCGAGACACCTGACACCATCGACCTTTCGTCTATGCAGGTGTCGACGGGCCTCGCCGTGTAGCTACCCTGGACCGGTCCAGGGTGTCATGCCTTCACGAGGTTACTATCGGCTCGAGGTAGCGTGGGGACCCTCCCAAACAGTATCCCCTCGCTGAACCGAGTGGTCATCAACTGCCTGCCCATGCCAGCGCACCAAATTGTAAAATAGGTCAATGCGCACCCTCGAGTCGACGATTCCACTGATAACCTGCGGCATACCCCAACACTTTGTTAATTTACCTTAGCACTCACATGAATTCAAGGTGACGAGTTGGGCGTGTACCCCGAGGTGGGTTCCATATTGGTCTTCACCGAAGGTTCACTACTCCACTAGGACAATTTTGGGTCATGTTAGGGGGTTCACCGTCATGTGAAAAGGATGTGGAGTCACATACAGCCATAGGATCATGCGTTGGCTAGCTAAGACGCTAAAGTTAAGTGGAGGAGTTCTTGACTCATGACTTTCGAGGTGTGGAGGTATGCTTTGGGGTGCCAAGCTTGACTCGCCTAGGTGTGGCTGAGGCTTAGCCTTCAGGGAGTGACATAACGTTGAGCTGCACAAGGTTGACTCGTGTGAACACGTAGCGATAAGTGCGGCTGACCTGTTAGTCCGAGACGCATGAAGCCCTCAGGTGAATAGGCCAGTGTGATGGAACTTTAAGGCGCGGGAGGCTGATTGGCTCGCACATGTCAATATGTAAGAGCTCAATGGGTAACACTGAGTTGGACAACATATCTCTATGCGATCGATGTGAGCAATCATGCCGAGATGTTCGAGGTCGAGTGTGCTTGGGACCCACCTGATGAGACTTGGCCCCCGAGGTGAGGGGATATGCGCTAGGTCATTGTCTGCTTGACTCATCGAAGCATGGCACTAGAAGTGAGCAAGCGCGCCATGTACTTGGCTCACAGAGGCATGCCCTACGAAGCAAGGAGTGCTCAATGTGTAGCTATGTTTTGCCGAGGGAATGCCCTCGAGTTTGATCACACCTCGCCGAGGCGTCATGATGGTGCTTGCCGAGGTGAAGTCATCAATCCAACGAGAGCACTTAATTGAGATACCCATAGAACTGAGTTGGGTTCAATCGGGGGAATGCCCTCTTTGCCAAGTTGTATAATGCGGAGGCGAGGCCATCGACGGTGAACTGACCTGATGACAAGAGGAAGGGTGCACTAGGGCACAAAGTACCAGATGTTAATGGACTCACTTAGGGGTCTCCCATGGTGCAATCGGTTGTGATCCTAAGTGCTTGTAGCTGGAGCCGGGGACTGAGTAATAAGTATGACATGTACATTGGAGCGTCGGATACTTGGCTCGCTTGAGGCATGACCTTGCAAGGAGTACTCGACTCATCGAGGAGTTGCCTTCGGGGTGGGGAGATATGCACCCAAACGCGAGGTAATCAACCCGTAGAAGTGTGGTGTATGGAGCTAGGAGTGCTCGACTTGTTGAGGTACGACCTACAACACGAGGAGTGCTCAACTCACCAAGGAGTTGACTGCAAGGTAGGGAGTACTCGACTAACCGAGGCGTAGCCTTTAATGGAAGGATCCGATTTTTCTGACTTGTTGGCTGGTTGTCATTGAGGGGGTAAGTTATTACCCATCTACTATCGAAAAACTTAACGCCCGAGACGGAGTGCTTCGTGGGTCGATGCATGAGGTTGGAGCGTTGTTGTCTCTCATAAAAAAAATGTAGCGCTCGAGAGGGCTCTAGAGCGCTTCGTGGGTCGAGAGAGGTTGGAACCTTGTTGTCTCTCATCGAAAAAACATAGCGCTTGAGACAGCGCTCAAGAGCGCTTCATAGTTGTGGAGAGGCTAGAACATTGTTGTCTTCCATCGACAAAACTTAGCGTTTGAGAAGAGGCTCGAGAACGCTTCGTGGTTGTAGAGAGGCCATAACTTTGTCGTTTCCCAGTGAAAAAACATAGAGCTTGAGATGAGGCTTGAGAGCGCTTCGTGGTTGTGTAGAGGCCTAAACATCGCCGTCTCCCATAAAAAAACATAGCACTTGTAATGAGGCACAAGAGTGTTTCATAGTTGTGGAGAGGTAGGAACATCACCGTCTCTAATTGGAAAAACTTAGCGCTTGAGACGAGGCTTGAGAGCGCTTTGTGGTCTACCTGCTCGACCCTGGAGGGTGAGGACAAGGCCGGATTAGGTTGAGTCCATTCAACCTCGGAGCGTGAATCATTTGCTCACGCACATGGTCTGAACGGTGAGTATTTTGCTCACGCACTTGGCCCAAAGGGTGAGTCTTTTTGCTTGCGCACTTGGCCCCAGAGGGTGAGCCTTTTCCTCATGTATTCGGCACCAGAGAATGAGTCTTTGGCTCGCACACTTGGCTTTGCTCAAGCACTCGGACCTAGAGGGTGAGTCTTTTGTTGTTCAGTCGCAGACTCGACCCCGAAGGTTAGATGTTTGCTTGTCATCCACTTGGGCCCAGAGGGTGAGTATGATCTCACTTGGTAGAGGCAAAGCCATCAAGGCCAAGTTGAACCACGCCAAGGCCAAGTGATCGAGGTGTGTTGGGGCTCACCGAGGCGAATCTGTCGAGCTAGGGGGAGCCCCAAGACGAGGAGACGCCATCAAGGCGAAGTGAAGTTTGGTCGAGACAAAGCCATCGAGGCCGAGTTGAACCATGCCAAGGTCAGGCCATCGAGGCATGTTGGGGCATGCCGAGGTGAATCCGTTGAGCTAGGGGGAGCCCCTAGTCCAGTAGACGCCATCAAGGCGAAGCGGATCTCGGCCAAGGCAAAGTCATCGAGACTGAGTTGAACCACACCGAGGTTAGGCATCGAGGCATGTTGGGGCTTGCCGAAGTGAATCCGTCGATCTAGGAGAGCCCCTAGTCGAGGAGATGTCATCGAGGCGAAACGAAGCTCGTCCAAGGAAAAGCCATCGAGCCTAAGTTGATCCACGCCAAGGTCAGGCCATCAAGGCGTGTTGGGGCTCGCCGAGGTGAATCCATCAACCTAGCAGGATCCCCTAGTCGAGGAGACACCATCGAGGCGAAGTGAAGCTCGGCCAAGGCAAAGCCGTCGAGGCTGAGTTTAACCAAGCTGAGGTGAGGCCATCGAGACGTGTTGGGCCTCAGCGAGGTGAATCCGTCAAGCGAGGAGGATCCCCTAGTCGAGGAGACACCAACAAGGTGAAGCGAAGCTCGGCCAAGGCAAAGCCGTCAAGGCTGAGTTGAACCAAGCTGAGATGAGGCCATCGGGATGTGTTGGGGCTTAGCGAGGTGAATCCATCAAACGAGGAGGATCCCCTAGTCGAGGAGACACCAACGAGGTGGAGTGAAGCTCGGCCAAGGCAAAGCCGTCAAGGCTAAGTTGAACCAGGCCGAGGCCAAACCATCGAGGTGTGTTGGGGCTCGCTGAGGTGAATCCATCGAGCTAGGGGGAGCCCCTAGTCGAGGAGACACCATCGAGATGTAGCGAATCTCAACCAAGGCAAAGTCGTCGAGGTTGAGTTGAATGATGCCGAGGTTAGGCCATCGAGGCATGTTGGGGCTCACCGAGGTGAATCCATTGAGCTAGGGGGAGTGCTTAGTCGAGGAAACGCCACCGCGGCGAAGCACAGCTCAGTCAAGGCAAAACTATCAAGGCTGAGTTGAACCATGCCAAGGCCATGCCATCAAGACATATTGGGGCTCGCCAAGGAGAATCCGTCGAGCTAGGAGGAGCCCCTAGTCGAGGAGACAGCATCGAGCACTTTGCAGAGAATGCAAGAGATAGCTGGTTTGCAAGGTATGACTCCTACTATACTTGACATGGTCTTTCCTGCTGCTTAAGTAGGTAGGTTACCTAAAGCATCTTCAAAGTTGGCTGAAGGAAGAGTCCCTCTAGTGTACTACATATGGTTCCAGTCGTGGGTTCATCCAGCCAAGGTGATGAAGATCACAAAAACTTGGCTTTTGAAAATGCTACAGCTGCAGTCGCGGAGTGCCAGTTCCTAAAGAAATAACAAGCAATTCTGCTTACCAAAACACAGTGCCTCCTACAACAGTAGCTGATCACAATATTGAAGCACATAAACAACTGCATGCTATTGTTGTACATGCCCATCAGCCATGGTGAAAAGAAGCAGCCCCACAATGAAAACCTGAGCGAGTACGGGAGTAGCCGTTTGTCTGCACCCTTTGCAATGTGACCTGTGACACCAGAATTATTTTTGCTATCTATCTTGGTGGCAAAAAGCATCTGTCACAGCTCAAGCGTTCGCAAGGCGTAGACATTGTATTCGGTCCCTTGGCTCCGTATATTCCTCCTAACCAGCCAGAAGCCGGGCATGTCGTGGAGCTGGCATGGGGCCAGGGGCGTGAAGGGACGCAACACGGGGGTGTGCCGCAGATGGGGCCGGGGGCATGAAGGGGCATAATGTGGAGGTGGTCGAGGGTGCACACGGAGGGGGGTAGGGGCAAGCACAGAGATGGTTAGGGACCCCTGCCAGGAGGAGGACGCGGGCGCCGTTGCTGGGAGGAGGACACAACCGGCCTCGTGGGCGCTGCCACCGAGGGGAGGGACGCGGGCGCCGTTAGCAGGAGAAGGATGTGAAGGGCCGCAGGAGCGGCCGCTGGCAGGGGTGCGCGGAGCGCGGAGAGGAGAGGCGTGGAGCCGGAGGGCCTCTGAGGGGCGCGGGTGCAGGTGCCGCTGCCAGGAGGGGTGGCGAGCCCAGAGAGGAGAGGAACGGAGCCGGAGGGCCTCCCGGAGGCGTGGCCGTGGTGCTCGTGGAGCCGGCCAGGCGGACACACTGGGAGAAGGGACTCGCGAGCGAGAGCAGTGAAAAGGGAAAGGAGGAGAGGGGGAGAAAGGGGGGAAAGAGCTCGGGGAAGGGGAGCCGGATATGAGCCAGAGGAAAAGAGGACAGAGAAAAGGGGAGTTGTGGGGACTCAAGGATTTGGACCGAAGGTTGATCGGAGGTTATAGGCCCAAGTTGGCCCATGAAGTACTCAGTCCACCGAGCTTGCGCGCTGGTCTAGCATGTGTTGGTCCGTCGAACACTTGGCCCACTAATCGGGAACCCACCCAGAATAGGACCGGGATCGATAGAGGTGAGCCTGGACGTGGTCTCGGGTGGGACAAGGCCGAGGTGAGCCCGGACCCGGTTTGGGTGGGATGAGGTTGAATTGCATCGTGAACTTGTAGCTTCTCATTACGGTTCCCATGGACGTCGCTAACTGTCATTGATACGAGATCGGACAGTAAACTTATAGACACCCCGTCAGATGCGTGGACCACCGAGGATGTGAGGAAGGAGCTTAACGAGAATCACACACAAATGGGGTTGTACGAAAGTATTGCATATATATGGTAAAAGTTACAATTGGCCTCCTCTCCCTATCTACAAGGGGTCCTATTAATAGAGGAGGGGGGAGGGTCAGTGAAGTTAGATCGCTGCCCTCGGGGCTTAGCTTGCTCCGTCGGTACTTTCGTCTATCGCATTGAGTGGGTCCCGTCACGTTCGGGACTCGTGACATCATCGGCCTTTTGTCTATGTGGGTGTGACGAGACCTCGCCGTGTAGCTACCCCAGACCGGGTCCGGGGTGGGTTCACCGATGTGTTGCGTCTTGCTGAGGTTGTTCCTCGAACCCCGTTTAGGGTTCGTCCCGAACCTCGTCCGGGGTTGGTCCTCTGACCCCGTCCGAGGTCGGTCCACAGACCTTGTCTAGGTTGGATCCATCTAGGGTGTCATGCCTTCACGAGGTTTCCGCAGCTCGAGGTAGCACGGGGACTCTACCCCAACACATATCTATTAGAGGTGGACTCCTTGAAGAAGCTGCCACACTCTTCATCCTGGGATGAAGCAGTGATTTCATGTATGTTGCATGCAAAACCAAAAGTCAAAGGAAGAAAAACAGCAAAAACAAGAGGATACGTGTATGCTATCTAGTGAAGAAGAACAACATATGATAAAAGATTGTCCAAGTTTGAAAAAAATGGGAAGTGCATACTCAATGGCGATGGTCTAACATGTTTCTGACGTACTCGTCGTCAACTAACTACGTACTTCTCATGGTTAGATAATAAGATTTGGTTGTTACTTCCTTAAATGTTTGATAAGGGAGATGTCTGATGGAGGATCTCTTCACTTTGAGTATGGAACTATTAACTTAACAGATTGCAAGGAACATGCAATCGCCGAGGTTGGAATGGTTACATTTGAGATGTACAATCGATCACATTGCACATTGACGGGTCCCCGACTTAAAAAAAGAATCTAATATCTGAGAGGTCGCTACAACACTGGTGTTGTGAGCTATCAATTCGAGGTGTTGTCCTATGTGTTACTAGACAAATGTATGTAACCATGAAGAGTACTTGGGACAATGGATAATACTTATTGATGAGCCATCTAAAAGGTAGAGCAACCAATAGTAGATTTGGTAGAAGTATTCTCCTGGAGAAGAAAGCCATGTCATTGCGGAACTGCAAATACGCTCGAAATCTCTAAACGTCACAAAGACAAATGTGCAAACAGTTGGAAGTAGGAAGACATTGGAGGACCCACCACATAGTACAGATGAGCTGGTGGAGCTTGGAAGCGTTGGAAACCTATGGCATGGAGGATTGTAGAACAAGAGGTGCGGTTAACCAAACTACATAATGAAGGAGCTCTCATGTAGATGGTTTGGGTAGTATAGTCTAGATATCAACATGCATATTGCGATGATGTGCGTGAGGTCCCGTGATAGGGGTGGGCGCTCCCAAAGGTCGGAGCAAAAAGGCGGAGCTAATTTGAAGCAAGTTCTTGGAGTGGCATAGTGACTATAGCATATAATTAAGAGTCAAGTTGGATACTATTGAGAAAGGAGACTCACATCCTATTTTGTCTCAGATTCTTTTAGGACTTTGGAATGAATGCTGAAAGATTCCTATACAAATCTTACTCTCATCCTACTTTCTTTTGGAGGCAGATAGGTGGGGGATTACAAAAAAAAAAAAAAAAAAAAACATGAGGTGTAGTCATAGCAAGGCAAGAGAAGCTAAGAGAGAAACCCAACAATCAACCAATATGTTTATTGAAAACTAGGTAGAAGCAATTAGTGATCCACTAGAGGATTAGATGCCGAGTTATTCTTTAGCACTATATTCTTGTATTCGGCAATAATACGAGGGTCTAAAAGATTTGAGAGTGTTGCAAGAGAACAACAATCCCTTGTACCCATTTGAAATTGTGTTTAAAATATTTATGGTTAGCTTCGCAAAATCAATTTTCCCTCTTATCTTGATTGTTTCATTGTATTTATTTTGATTCTCTCGGCGAAATTTATCTATTCTATTCTTGATACCATGTACGCTGATGCGGTATCTAATAATATCATATTCGATTCCTAGCTGCTTTGTATAATGAAGAGTATCATAGTATAGCAACTAGTAGGAGGCGCAGCCTAACATTGGTGCGCCTCCAAAAGTAGCTAGGCAGGCAGCAACTAGGTCCTTGATGATCACCCATCAGTGCTCCCCGTGTTCCAGCTGTCATCAATCCTTCACATGTTAATTTGTTGGTAGGTGGTGGTGATGTCCGGAGCCGGGACATGCAGCAGGAACGGCACCGCATACAGCAGGAACTTAGATGACAAGCCTTGATAATTTTTGCACAATTAGAAGTATTAACATTGCTTTGGGTATGTTTTTTTATAATATAAAAACAATTAGGTACGATATGCTTATAGCTGTTTTGACTAATTCATGTTTTTTGGATTGATATGTATTGTTTAACTGGAGATGTCAAACTACATTTGACATGTAAGACGGATTGAATTGAATCAAAATGCAATAAGTGCATTTTTTCTACAACTTGTTCTTACCATGACATACACACATGTGACATGTCAAGTAATAATTGAGTGGAACATGAAGTGATAGCCGTAAGGTCAATAATCATGTTCCCCCGGGAGGTGCGGTGTAGTGCAGGACTGCTGTTGCAGAGCCTGTTGTTTGGCCCCAGAGACAAGCAATAATTGTGCTCGATCGATATGCTAGGTACGTTTCCTAACGGGTTATGTATAAGTTGCCTTACTTTTTGCAAAAAAATCAGTCATATTTTACGGCCATTGGAGTAAGATCCAATGGATCTGCGCCTCTCACCCCTCCATGCACAAAAGAACTCCTCACCCCTACCCCTAATCCTCGCCTCCCACCACCCCATGTGGCCACTGGGTCAGAGTTGTCCCCATCCTCTATTCTGCCACCGCTTTCGTCGCTACCTCTCCTTGCTGTTTCCATCAAACAGCTCACCACTATTGATCCACCACCACCTTCTACCCTAAAACTTGACGACACTCGTTTCATCACCCTGCCACTGCCACTGCCACTGCCACCGCCACCCATCCTAATTTTATAGTTAGAGCTATGTTTAGTCGAAAACCTTAACCTAGTGAACGCTAAACTTAACCCACCGCTGTCAACGTAGTAGTAGCAACCGCCGCCACCAGAGAGGAGAGGAGGATGTTGCCCGCAGCTAGAGCATGAATCACGATGGGATTCAAAAGGTGAAAAATATAACTTATTTTCATGAAAAAAATGGGCAACTTAATTATGAATAGCAAATTCGTCTTCCCTAATGCAATTTATATTTTGTTCTTTGCGGTAGTTGATGACCATCTTATCAGAGTCTTGTACAGCCTCAGACATTGCGTGTCACAGTTAGGCTGAAGTTAGGCCTGGGTTAGCGTAGCGACTTAATGTTGGGCTTGGGTCAGGTTTGGGATAGGCTAGATCATGCAGGCCTTGGGTTGGGCAAAATTAAGCTTAATCTAGACTGGGCTTAGATAGTCTCAGAAGAAAAGAAAAAAAAAAACTGAACTTAGATAAAGCTGTGCTCTCCGTTTCGAAATATAAGTAGTATGTTGGGGACCGAGCGTAGCTCGGTTAGTTTGCTCGTCAGGTGAGAGAGCAGCTGGTCTGGATCGATCCCAGGTGTCCCATCAAGCTATTTCGATGGTTATAAACGGTACACATACACAAGGGTGTATTCAGCGATTAAAGTGTGTGCCTGTATTCCATAGGATTTAGCCTCCCGCTCTAGATTTATCGTGTGTTATGAACGCACCGCATACTCTAAAAAAAATATAAGTCAAATATATGAAACAAAACGTGCAGCGGAATTTAATACCATTCCGTCACTCAAAATGTCATGCATGTGCCAGGGAGATGAAGTCTTGAGAGGGAGCTGGGAAACGGTGACGACGACTGTGAACTGAAGAGACTAGAGAGAGCCATCTTTATTCTTTTCTTTTCTGTACACAGTGAAGAATGAAGAGGTAGTAATAGTCTAATAGAGGGCAAAACTGGAAGCTTGGTGGTTAAGAATGCATCGATAGTGTGTGCGCCTTATAATACGAAAGTTTACTCAAAAAATAATACGCCTAATAAAAAGATATAGAGGGAGTATTAGCTATATGGTTGGCATAAAAATATTTTGCTAACTACTTTCTCTATCCTTAAAAACTACTTTCTCTAACTTGTTCTTGAAAAAACAACTCTCTCTAAATATTAATCCTACTTTTTTTTACATTGTTTCCCTCCATGTGCCCTAAAAACAAAACAGGGAACATTATTTGCTTCACTGAATTAACATACAAAATATTTGCAATGATGAGTTGATTTTACTTTATCCAGATCCATCTTCTGTTTGAAGCCGATTTGGAGTGTAGGAACTCTGTAGAAATTTCATAGCAAAAAGTGGATGTTTAGTTTCTTCAATCCAAAATCTCTCTTTCCAAGCAAGACCTTACTTTTTCCCTTTGGTTCATGTCAAATTTGATTGAAGAGTTGAAGTATAGACAACTCCAAAATCTTAGCACAATTATTTCACGAACAAATAAGAAGGTGGTTATCGAACCTGCACCGGCTAAGCCTCCCATCCCATCGCCGAGGTCGGCCATGCGAACCCAATAGACATGCTTCGTTGACTCCCACTAGCGAAGCTCATTAATGGTGTCACCACTGAACGAGACGATTCAAAAGGAAGGAAAAGAAACGCTCTAATTGGACTGGCAATAAATGAGGCCACGCTGTTGATGGAAGTAGCGAAGAATACCATAGAAATAGTTAAGCGTGAGGTTGAGGTAGTACAGTGTCTTACCTTCGACCAAGTCAAATTGCTTGCCTTTCCCTTCCTTGGCCATCGTCTTGTCCAGTGAAGCAAGCTCCACTCCCAAGTGCACTTTTATAAAGCAGCAATCCTCCGTCTTCTTTATCGCTCCACTCCCAATCCCAAGTGCACTTTTATAAAGCAGCAATCCTCCGTATTCTTTATCGCTCGCAAATAGGAAAAAGTGAATGTCAAATAGGAGAAAGTATTGAAATTTGTCACATAAAAATTACAGTAGTGGGACTTGTCATCAAAAGTACTTCTATGTTGTTATATTTTTAATGCTTTTTCTAACATACACTCCATCCATTTCGCTATATTTGTTCATAGCTTCGGAGTATCCGTTTCAATATATTAGTCTATTTAGGGAATATAGAGTATAGTTATTACAATTTTCCACTCTTTATACTTTAATGCTTTAGAAGATGTTAAGTGTTTGTGGTATGTCCTTTAATAGAGGTACGTATGATCATTTCTTATTAATTATTTATTAAATTTAGTACATCCTTGACCTGTGCATATGGTAGGCTGGGACAAATATATCGGAGCAAATGAAGTAATTAGAAAAAATAATGGTAAAAACAGTGTATTGTCGACCGCGCCGATGTCTGTAATGATAAGTAAGAATGGAGGTAGTAATGCACTTAAAAAAAATGATTCCTTGCCATGTTCTTTCTAAATCGCACTAGAGACCAATTAATTATGTGCATATGAAAATTGCTATTCAATTCGCGCGCGCAGATGCCTATGAAGACTGTCAGATCAACTAATCGATCTCCACACCCATGCTACTGGGTCTCCCTTCAAGGCTTCAAGGGTTTCCCTTCAAGCAGGGGCGAATTCATCATGGGCGCTAGTGGGTGCTCGAGCACCCCTCCCCCACCACCGGACCCCTAGACCTGGTACCGACTGAGGCATTGAGCACCGACGAGAGTCTACGGCAGACGGCAGTGTTGTGTGGGGCGAGTTGGCGAGTCGGAGGTTGAAGATGGTCTTCCCGGGCCAGGCATGTGGGATGTGGCTTAAGGCCCTGTCGGCTGCCGGCCCAATTGCCCAAATCCAATCAGATTCAGAGATAACAGATAAGCTCACTCTCTCAGTCACCCAGATTCTAGAGAGAGACTCACTGAGGGTGAGGTCGTGAGGGGGAGGCGATCGGAGGCTCAGCGCGACGGAGGGGGAGCCGGGGAGGCAGTCGTCATCTCAGCGGCCCGGTGCGGATGGGGAGGCGGTCGGCGTCTCGGCGGCCCAGCGCGGAGGGGGAGGCGGTCGGGGTCGGCGTCTCGGTCTCAGCGATTTGGCGGCCTGGCACGGTTTCAACTCAACGGCCTAGCGCGGAGCGGGGACTGAACCGTCGAAGCTAGGCGCGGAGGGCTAGGGGCGTCCTCACGGGGCCGCGGTGGCTGGCGCCTGGCGGTGTCGGCACGTCGCGGCGACTCGGGGGGGGGGGGGGGGTGAGGCTGTGAGGCCGACTGGGTGAGTGGGTGAGGCAGTGTGGCCAGTGAAGTGAGGCTAGGCAGTGAGTTTGTTTCTTTCCGAAATTCCTCATCTTTCTTCTCTGTTGCAAATGTAGGTAGAAGGTAGACTTGATTTGAAGATTGATGAATCATGAATTGATTATTGATGTAAATTTTTAATTGGTTGTTGATGAATTGATACAAATTATTGTTTAATTGATCAGTGAACATCATGACAGTAGCCATGATTTAAAAAAATAGAGAAGCGAACTTTGCACAATTATTTCTCAAATAATGCAACTAGCAGTAACCCTTCAACATGGGTAATTTTAGAGAGTTGGTGGATTGATACAAAGATAAAAAGACGGATGTGAAAATATGGCTGAATGATTTGATGGTGTGTTACACTGAGCGAGAGATATTTAAAAACCTTGATAATAAAAGAATCATTCAACACTTTCAAAACATGAAAGCTCGTATAGTGAAATTGTGTCGTAATCAAATTTAATGCCTTAGTGGTATGTTTTCATTTTATTTTTTTAATGTTTATGAATATGCACAATTTAATATTGTATCACTAAATTTGATATTTCTTATCTATATATCGGTACTCACATATTTATGGACATTTGGGGTGTATTATCCATTAGCGAGGTGCTAAATTTATTGTATTGTATATTTTTAATTTGTTCTCTTTCTATTTATGTATGAATTTGACACTTCAATGGTAAAAGACCAGTAGATATAGCTTTGTTATGCTTATGTTGCGCTATAGCTTCAACAGTAGAGCTCCCCCTCTATTTTCATCCTAGATTCGCCACTGCCTTCAAGGGGTGGGCGACACGCACGGGCCATCGAGCATGCCCCCAATTCCTACGTCCTACGCACGCCGGGGCCTGGGACCGATGGCTCACCGACACCACCTCTACTACCGGAGAGGTTCGGTGAAGGGATGCAAAAAAACAAGCCGACGTAAAAATCATGAGCATTCTGATCACGCCAATATGTTCAATCAAAGTCAAAGTCTTTGTGAAAGTAAGCCTACATATTAGATGTTCACTTTATAACAGTTATGAACCTACGACCGGTGTTAAAATGAAGTCTAATCTCTTTTATTATAGACAAACTAGTCGCAGACCCGTTTGAGTCATGAGACAACCAGTCATTAATAATTCACGACCAGCTATACAGTTTTGAGCCATCCCCGACCAGCAAACTGGTCAAGAGACATGACAGTTTTTCATGTGACTAACGTGACAAGAGTTATTAGCGCATCTAACAACTTACGATAGTTAGGTAAGAGACGTAATGGTTCAAAACTCAACAGAGGAATGTGTGTAAAGATATAATATGCTTTTAGCGGAATTAACTATCACTCCTTCAATAGCTATAATAGGGGTAGCCAACGTATTATGTAATATGAAGTTTTTTCCGTGATCCATATCCTTAATTTTATTGTATTATCATACAAACACTCGTTATGTCCACGGCAATAAAAAGTCTTGGTTTAGATTGTGCTCACCTATTATTTTCTCGGATAAGTTGGATAGGAGACTCCGTGCTTTGATGATCGACATAAAAACCTTCCCCAGATTGGAGTTAATGGTTCAAATCGTTTTGGTAGTTCCAAAATTTTCTCGTTTTCAGTTGAAAATGGTGATATAGTTTTAGGTACATATAGCATTTCTTGTAAACTACTGACTGAAAGACAAACGTATTACAGTCTTCTCTCTCTCTCTCTCTTTTTAGTGCCGTTCATGTTGTCAAACACTCAAAACTCCACTGATTTGCCTATCCCCCGCGCATCGCGCTGCCAACGGTGTATGACTGTGTGCTCGACAGATTTGGCATTTGGCTGTTGGCATTTGCTCAAAATACTGTACTTTTGGTATCGTGCTGTACAGCTGTAGTGGAGTATACTGTTGTCTTAATTTTCTCGATCTTTACAATATTGTTGACAATATGAGACTGAGGATGGGTGAGTACTACTGTTTTTTACCGATGCATGCACTTCTTACCAAGTCTCATTTCTTAATTTTCTCGATCTTTACAGTACCGTCTGACAATATTCGCAAGTCCATTTGCTACCGTTCAGATGAATATTATTTCAAACACTAGTTTCGTGGATTTGTTGAACTCTCCTCCTCCTAGGGAGAATCCAGAAAGTTGTAAAACAACTGCAATGTTCCCAGTCGCATCAGTTTGTTCGTGCCCCTCACAACGGTAAAATTTTCATCTACTCCACCTAACACTCAGAGAAATGTCAAAAGGTTGCCGGCCTACGTTTCGAGAGTTGTTGTTTAATTGGCGCTGTTTGACGACGAACAGTATGTTTGTTGTAAGCATGTGACGTCATAAAAAAAAATGGTTCGTATGTTTGAGAAATCTTAAAGTTACTAATATCAAATATAAAAGATTGGATGGACTATATTTCTTTGGACTTATAAAAAACAATTAATGGTTAAAATCATATGTTGGAGTAAGTAAAAAGTTAATAATATCAAATATAAAAGGATGGATGGACTATATTTTTGTTGGACTACTTAAATTGTCTGCACTCTGCACAATGAAAGCACCCTTAGCTTTCTCTAGGCCGGTCTACATATTTCTAACGCACGATCCATGTGAACGATCAGAATTTTTTTGATTATTTAATCTTTTTAAAAAATTTTATTTTAAAGTTAACCATCGCGAACTTTATTTCTAATTCTGACCTCTTTGATCACGCCACCACCAGTGGTATGACAAAACAACACTGTCACGCTAGCTTGTATCTTGTCAAGCTCTTATCACGTCACGCTCCAGTATTTTTTTCAATTTAGCTTTTTTTTTCGTAAAAAACGCACATTTATACCCCTGCTAGTCTTATTTCCAGTTTTGGACCCAGGAGGTCGGCGCCGTGCGGGCTAGGGTTCGGGACCTCGGCGCCATGACTCACGGCGCGGTGGCTAGGGTTCGGGACCTCGGCGCCATGACTCACGGCGCCGGTAGTTAGCTTCGGCGCCGTGAGTCACGGCGCCGACCTCCTGGGTCCAAAACTGGAAATAAGACTAGCAGGGGTATAAATGTGCGTTTTTTACGAAAAAAGAGCTAAATTGAAAAAAATTCGGTCACCGCTAGTGGCGTGATAGTGTTGTTTGGTCACGTCACCACCAGTGGCGTGACAAAAGTGCTATTTTTCGAACTTATCTTACGGTGTGACAATGTTATTTTGTTATACCATGAGTAGTGGCATGACTAAAAGGGTCAGAATTAGAAATAAAGTTCACGAGAGTTTAACTTTATAATAAAATTAAAAAAGATTAATTAATAAAAAAAAGTTCGAACGGTCACCGGACACTAGGAAAGTTATGTTCCAGTTATTTTGTATTGCAGTCGGCGATGTCTGCGCATCTTGTAGGACACCAAAGCACACTTTTTTTATATATAATCCTTAAAAAAAATGCACACCAAATCACACTTTTTTTATAATCCTTAAAAAAATGCACAACCCGGAAAGACAAATTACAAGGCAAGAAGTATACAAAGTACTGGCATGCATCAACACAAGAATCTCACACGCATCCAAGTTACATGTGTAATCGATTTTTGCGGTATCAGTTTTGGACACTATAGTCGTACGTTACCCTCTGTCAAAAAAAAAGTGACGTTCTAGAATGTGGGCGGTTAAATTGTATTAATTTTGATGAAAAATAATGTTTAAAATATATGGTTTGAAAATATAAAATTAAATACTTTCATAATATTGTATTTTTATAACTTTTATCGAATATATAATAAGAAAATATTAGTAGTCAAATGAGCATCTTATTGACTTTGAAATGTAAAAAATATCATTCTTTTATGATTGAAGGAAGTACTTCGTGCCAAGTTGGCCACGGTCTGTCATACTCCGATGTTTGCATTACGTTTATCCAAAATGCAAATGACTGTACATAGAAAAGCATTATAAGATAAAGACACCTGTACTTAAGGACCGTTAAAAGACGCAGTGGTGCTGCAAAAGAGTCGAGTGTGTGTTAAGACTACTCTAAGCATTGGTCGTTTTAAAGCAAAAACAGGCGAGGTAAATTTCAGTTGAGTTGGAGAGACCAAACTAGATTGTGAGTCGAACTCGAGTGACTCACGAGCATGCATGGAGCTTTTTCGTTAGTCCTAGGCTCCAAGCCACAGTAGATCTCGCGTGGTTCTTACAAGGCCACAAGTGAATCCATATTGCAAGTTCCAAACCAATCATACGAAATCCTAGGATAGTTTTCTTTCAGGATCTGAAACGAAGGAATAAATCCAAAATATTCATTTGGAATTCCCCTGGAATGAGATATTCCTTAGAAATTTTTGACAAATTAAAGTAAATGTGAATTCTGCATTCTTATATGCATGTGTCATGTTTAAATAAATTCTTTCGGTAAATTCGTGTATATATCATGCGGAGTGTACAGACACCTCTTTTTAATGCATTCGTGTATTTCTTTTTGTTGCGGTATGATTCCAGTAGGCATGTCTTTCCTCTGCACTCCCCCCCCCCCTTTTTTATTTTTTGAGAGGAGTTCCTGTATTTCTTATATATTAGACCATGTGGTTAGGTCGATAATATTTTATTTGATGAATAATTGACAATATTACTTATTGATGTTATTTGAGGCACGTGGCATCTATGTGGACTTATATCAATCAAGTTGGGAGGAATTTATGTCGAGAAAAGATGTTACTTTGGTCTTTGCATGTGCGGTAACTTGGAGGCAATCGTGGTCTACGACGATGACTGCGAGATGGCTTGGTGTGAAGTCATGATCCACAGGGTCGAGGATGTTGGAGGAGACTGTCGAGCTCAAGAGCTACAGAGGTGCGGTTCGGGGGCTACGACACATGACGATGATGCGTGTTGGAGGACGCGGTTCGAAAGCTACGACACGTGATAATTTTAAAGTGTCCAAGATAGAAAAGCTTGTAATTATGTGTTAATGGGTCCTAGGACTATTTACGCTATGAGGTTTTCTGTCGGCGGTAGATATGCTTGCTAGGTTTTGGGTCCTCGGTTAATGGGATGTGGATATCACGCATAGCTTCATAATTAGCACCGTCTCGTGATATGTGGATATTACGACGGTGTTTATTATGAACCGCCTGCGTGATAGTTCTTTCACCTAACTAATTTATTTTTGATTTTCGCCAGCCTCGAATTGCTAGCCTTGCCCTCTCAAAACAAGCAGCGTAAAATAGATACATTACGATGAATCAATCGTTGACAACTCAAAGTGATCATTTATAACTCAAAATCAATTAGAAACGAATATGTATCAAATATTGTCGCTAGAGTTACAATTGAATTACAACTATTCAAAGTGAATTACAATTAATGAATCAATTGTTTCAAGGTCATTCAATGTGTTGGAGTAGTGAAACTCTCGCCGGCGCCAATGATATCCGTCATGATGAAGGTGCGAGCCTCCTCGAACATCCGAGATCTCTCCAACGAGTGAATCTAAATCTATATTCAAGCCCCTGTAGCTAGCAAGAGTAAAGTAGTAAGCATATATATTTAAATTTATAATTAAAAATAATTATTAAGTAGATTGACCAACCTCTAATCCTTCAACTTAGCACTCATGAGAATCGCATATGATGGCAAACGAGAATGCACATTCTTTTGCTTTTGCTTTGCAAGACCGCAAAAATAGAATTACATATATAGGTATAGTCGGCGAGACGATTATTACTAAGTATGATATAGGATTATTGTGTTGTAGCACGCATCGAAATCGCATCCTGTGATTAAGTGTATGCTTCGTTCCTTGTATAGCCATCCTCGAATATAGGAGATGAACGACCTACATGTTTCCAAAAGTTAACCTCGACCATTTCAAATGAAGGAAGACTACAATAGAGTTATGTATGGAGGAAATGAGCACACTGCCGAGTACTCCTTGCACAAGGGTGAAGTCGTGGCTTTTTTGACTAGGGAATCAAGGTATAGTATCCGGTTCCTCTTGGTATAATGACTAAAAGGATCCAGTGGTGCCTACTCATGTATGTCGCTTGAGTCATTAAACCTAAGTTCGTAGCTACAAATGAAATTTGTATAGCAAGTAGTGAAGCACTTACTTCGTTGTAGGGCACCATTATGTAGTCCTTATTGTTTTGAGCAAGCAATCCCGCGTTATGTATTTCTCGATGTAGGATGCGTCGCTAAGATGGTTTGCTCAGAGACCACGTGTGGGTCGAGGAAACCCACCAGCTTCTTTCAATCGCGGCATTTTTAATCATGTATCTATACATAAGCAATGAGTTGTTATATTCGTATTACGTGAATGTAGAACTTGATTGTACACACTTACGGTGTCAAAGATCGTGAGAGTGAGGCATCGAGGGCTTTGAGGTTGAATAGGTCGAATAAGTCGTCAAGCCCACGACGAAGGGGCTCGTGGAGGAAATACTCCTCCGTATATCGACGGTGATTCCATCAGCGCACTCTTTCTCTTTGGTCTTGTGCAAGTACCGTATGCAAACTCGACAACCTAATCCAATAGAGGCTAATACTTTGGTGATCGCCAACGGACTTCCAAAGAGTATTTCTTAGGTTAGGAGGCGTAAGCGCCTTAATGTTCTTCGATTTCGATTTGTCCCGAACGACTTGCAACCGATACAAATGACACGCTTTTTTTGTTCGTTCGTGTCTTCTCCACGGAACCGATGAGGTGGGCTTCGCCGGGTGTTGAGGTGTAGTCATGGAGGGTCCTGTGGAGAGGCATGGTCATGTCGAGATGGTTGGGGTGGAGTCATCAAAGGTTGAGGCGCACTAAAGGGTCCGTGGCGATGTCCTTCTTGGGTCCCGTTGGAGAGGCATGGTCGTGTCGAGATGGTTGGGGTGGAGTCATCAAAAGTTGTGCATCGCAGGTTCAGCCTAACCTCCGATCGGATGATGCATTTTCCCAATATTTGTCGCCGTCGGGCGAATCTCC
This sequence comes from Ampelocalamus luodianensis, assembly GCA_036346255.1. Taxonomy (NCBI): domain Eukaryota; kingdom Viridiplantae; phylum Streptophyta; class Magnoliopsida; order Poales; family Poaceae; genus Ampelocalamus; species Ampelocalamus luodianensis. The sequence continues at coordinate 63,356 of JAYEVH010000435.1, read as the reverse complement.
GCGGACGGCCCTAAAATTGTCATGTACCATGTCCACCGACCACGGCGTAACCCTACACCACCGGGCACCGTCGCACTATCCCTTCCTTGCATGGATACGCCACCCCGCCCACCTCAATAGACATCCCAACCATCCTCACTTGGAGCGTGCAAAGGCGTCTGGCTCCTACAAAATGATACGCAATTAGCTAAGGCGCTATAGGTCTATCTTTGGAGCATTCCGAGATGTACATTACCTTGATGTCGCCGATAGGTAATTGGACGCCATCATGTTCATAATTTTATGTGGACGCGACGCCATCCGATGTTGAGGAGGACTGCTCCAAAACAACAGGGCGGCTTGCATCGGTTGAGGAGTAGGAGTTGATTCACTTGGTCCCGCAATCTTGCTATCTTTTCTTCAAATTTTGCAGAAGCATCCGTTCTCTTCCTTCAAATTTTGTAGTAAGCACATGTTCCAACTCGCGGTCGCACTCGCCTTGGATCTCTTCCCGCTCCTATACGCGAGTCGCCGGGAATCCATCCTCCAAGATACGTTAACCCCTTTGCCTCGCGTGCGACCCGGTGCTCCTTGTTTCCGTACGTAGATAGTATATCCTTCTCCCTCGCTCTTGGAAGGAGCCTTCGAATATGCGGAACTCAATTCTTGCCGCAAGAGGTCATCATGTTATTATAGACATTATGAAGTTATGGACTTATTAACAACTAGGTAGTTCAAGACATATTTACCACACGGTTGCCCACATCCCGGCCTGCCTCGGTTTGTGAAAGAGATTTCGCTCAAGACATGACTGATGCCTCGCCTAACCGTGAGAGAGCGCGCTGTCTGTGATCTCAAAGAAATGACCTTGTTTCATTCTCATCCTCCGCGCCATTGCGCTGGTTTTACTCGCGCACTGCCAAAAGTGCCGAGTTTGTGGGGTGAGTGTTCAAAGGTCCGAGAGCCTTGTGCGTTGCACTTTCCTCAAGAAATTTGGTCGCCGCCTTCATTTGCACAAAGACGCCCCATATATCCCGCGACAAGAATTTATACGCCGAAGGGCGCTCGACCCGTGTTCACGTGCCGTGACAAGCACGTTCTGAAGGTCCTCCATGCCTTTCCGATCAAGAGCAACGCTTGTCGCTCCACGCGCGTGTCCGCACCGGAAAGTGAACGATTTTAAAACTTCGACCCACACCGCGTCTCGATCACCGACACGTTGTCCCAACTCGGTGTGGTGATGGGGACCCGCTCTTTCCAAGTATCCCGCAGATGGTCCGAATCTCGTCACGCTTGGGGACTCACAGGATCCCATTGGCATTGACCTCCGTGATTCGGTCATTAGGCCCGAGGAATTTTCGATATTCCTCCGCCATCTCGCAGACGCACCACTTTCCTCGAGATCCAGACGATTCGCGACGCCGATGACGGCGCGAAGACGGTGCGGATGCCATGTCGCCACTTGCTATCTATATATGCATGAAGCAATATGCTTAAGCTCTAATCGACTGCATTCAAGCGTATTTACTCAACTTAACCGAAAATGATGCGTAAACGTAATATATAAAGAAGGATTGATGATAGTTTGTGCTCTTAGAAGGAGAGTTGCAAAAGAACAAGTCTTTGCCATCTCAATCCTATTATCTATACTCTTCATTAAATGAATATGATAGTATAAATTCGACTATGAGCTCTAAATAATACTTTGCTTAATCACAATATCAATTTGCTATTTAGTACATTGTTACTTCAAATTTATATATGTTGTTATATGTATGGTGAAGTGGTGAACTCCAATCATTTTTATTACTAATTCCACCCTGTTTTATATACATGCATATGTGCAGCGGCTTTGTTTCTTTTCTTGCCGTGAGTCATCACGTGGAGATGTGCTAGCTGGTGGCCACGTTTTGGAGGATACACGCAGGAAGGAATTCTGTGCTGGCGGCTGGAAGAAATCAAGGGGATTCTGCTGTGCATGACCTGAGTTGTTGGTCGCTATCGACGTGCGATGGGCTGCTCTGTCCATCTCGGAAAAGTAAGTTTTTACTGTAACAACATTAAGTGCGATCTGAAAAAAGAGAGGGAGAATTGCCAGGGGCTTTGGCGGCAGTGGTTCTTCCACGGCAGGTTGTGTGCGTGTGTTCTTTCCAACCACGAAAAATTGTCCAGAATCATTCAATTCATTCCTTTCTTATTATCATTAATGATTCTATAAGTGGTATCAAAACAAGGTTGCAATGGCATCAGATTAAGATCATTTTTCAAGTAAGTCACCGGTTTTCGATAGGTCATATTATACCTATTGGAAAACACGTATGTAGGTTTTTCTACGAGCACAAGGTAATGCTCTTTCGCAAAAAGTTGAAAGCCCACATGAAGTGCCTCCTGTTGTTACTGTTGATAATACTGCTAATATTGAAGCTAATGCTAAGACTAGAAATATTTTGTTGCATGGTCTAGGTAGAAACGAGTTTGCCAGAATTGCTAATATTAAATCTACTAATAAGTTTTGGACTACTCTACCTGATTATCATGAAGGTTCAAAGTCTGTTAAAGGTGTTCATCAAAACCAATTCAAAATGGAGTATTCTAAATTTGAGATGAAACCAGGAGAATCAGGAGATGCACTTTTTGATCGCTTCAATAAAATTATTAGTGATTTGCAATATGTTGATGTTACATACTCTGATTCTGACAATGCTTGTCAAATTTTAAATGCTTTGGATATGTTTGTTTGGAATGTGTTAGTCACTACTATTAATCATTCTGTTAACATGGAAATACTCACTTTGAATTATCTTTATTCCAAGATGAAAATACATAAGATTCATATTTTGGTCAGGGTAAATAAGTCAAATTCTATGGGTTTAGTGACTAACCAAACTGACAGTTCTTCTAGTTCCTCTATTGTTCCCTTGTCTGCACTGTGCTTTATTTCAGATGAATAGTTAGAGGAGATTCTAGAAGAGCAGTTTGTACTCATCTCTAACAGAGTGACCAAGGCAATTAACAACATCAGAACAAGGCAGAAAGGAGGTCCAATCAGATGCTATGAGTGTGGTGAGCTAAACCACATCAAGATGAATTGCCCTAAACTGAGGGTCAAGGATGTCAAGGATGACAAGGCACAAAGTCATCGCTCTCAATTCAAGATTGACCCAAGCAGGAAGCGCAATTATCGTAGGGCAGTCAACAAAATAATTTAAGCACTTGATGAGATTGATTTGAGTGATGATGATTCTGGAAGCGATGATGAGGACAATGTTAAGAAGACAAAGGAGGTGGACTTCACAGAATGTGTTTTATGGTAAGCAATAAGGAGCTCAACAATGATGATCTCTACAGTGATCTTGATGAGATAAAACCTTCTTATACAAATTTATCTCGTGATGTGCTTAGATTGACAGATGAGCTCAAAAAGTATAAAAATAAAATTAAAAAACATGATCTTGTTGTTGAGAGCTTAAATTCTAAAATTGATAGACTTAGAGTTTCTATTTCTGATGATGAATCTTGTGAGTCTTGTCAAGTTTTACACTTTGAGTTGGAGACTGTTAGAACAATTAATGTATCAACCTTGGTTCAACTTAGGAATGTAACTGCTAAACATGATGAACTAAGATTGGCACATGATTCTTGTGATGAAATTTAAAACTTGCTAATGATGAAATTGCAAAGCTCAAGTTTAATTCTTCTGCATGTTTAGAGTCAAGTGTTTCAAATGTTCAATCTAAAGCTTGCTCTAATTGTGAATTGCTAGAAGCTAGACTTAATTCATCTTAGGAATCTATTAAACAAATGCATTATCATGAGACACTTTTTGCACTAACTGTCCTAAGCTTAGCACAGAAATAGAAGCACTGACTAGACAACATAATGATTTTGCTAAAAAATATATATTGATTTAGTCTAGTGCTTCTAAGAATGTTGTGAACAAACCGGTTAAATCCACAACTTGTCCCACTTTAGCTAAAGAAAATGAATACCTTAAGGACAATTTAGAGATATTTTCTTTTGGCAAGAAAAAATTGAATATGATTCTAGACAAGTCAAAACTGATTGTTAAAAACACTGCTCTAGGTTTTAATACTACTGATTATGCCAAGAACAATCCACCTAAGGTAGTTAAGATCATTGGAAGTGGGTTAATTGAAACAAAAAGTGAGCCTCATAAACCGTGTTTAAATATGCTAGTTTTGTGCAAAGTTTCTTTGCTAATGTTGTAGGTGCTAGATCATCATCTCAAAAAAATTCTAATTATGTTAAGTTTTATTTTACCTATTGTGATAGAGATGGACACTTGCATGAATTTTACTTTAATCATGCTAAGAAAGAGAAAAAGGAAAGATTGAATGCCTTAAGGCAAAATCGTGCAACCTTTTTTTTGTTGTCCCTAGAACTAATGCGCAAGCTAAGTTTTTAGAGGAATTTCATGATGGCTTTAAATCTATTTCACGTGCTAGTTTGTGATATAATTCAAATAATTCACGTTCTGTATTGCTTGTGTTTCGAGGAGCAGTCAGACAAGTTCCTTTTTGGCGTTCTGGTCGCACACGCGCACGCGATTCTTGTTCTAGTTTTGCTGATGTTCCTCCATTTCGTGTGTCTCAGTACTGGATTCCTAGATCTTATTTTCACTAAGCTACTTGATACTTCTCGTTTTGTCCGTTTGCGTAGTGAGTTGGGGGTATGTCATCCAATGGGATTGTTCTCAGGAGGGGCTTTTTTGTGTATGTCTTTGTAAAAGCTTGTTTTTCCTTTTATCTTTTTTAGAACTTAAAATATTATTTAAGACAATAATCATGGAACAAGTCATGGCGTGTATTTTGAGCTTTCTTGATCATGATTTGACATGTGTAGCTTAGCCAAGCCATAATTAGCTATTTAATAAATTTTATCAACTAGAACAAACAACACGGGAAGGTTGAATTCTTTGACTAGTTTTGTGTAGAGCAATCACTTCTTGATATGTGTCATGTTTAAATACCTAGTTAAATTCTGATTCTAGGTCAAGTCTAAGTTTGAGCCTTTTAGTTCCTTTTTGAATCACTTTTGATAATTCTCGAAATACATGTGGCAAATTTTGCTGAAATTGTTAATTATGTATGCATCTCAACAATTTTTTCCCACGAGACAGTTTGTCATTGCACTAAGCATGAATTTGGAGGAGTTTTGTATGACCGAGATCATGGAACCTTAAGTTTTTTGGCTTGGCATGATCGAAAAGTAAGGCTTGAGATGCTACAATTAAACAAAAAGCGATTCAAGTTGGCTCAAAAGGTGCGCTAAAATTAATTTGGGCTGAACTCAGGAGGCTGTTGTAGATGGCTCCTAGTCTAGGCCGTGCTTTACTGAGATAAGCCATAATCAAAGTGTCACAAATAAAGTGCTATCTGTGCTTCATTTTGGGACTTGTGGCTCACTTAGTTCTTGATTCTAGCATCTAGATTTAAATCTGTATTTTTATGGCCATCTTCTTTAGTGATACTTTTAGTTTAATTGGTCATTTTTGTGAAAGTCTGCCATGTACATTAATTTTCTTAATCATATTATATGATTCTTTTGGCCTGCTTTGCTATATATGCATGCTTATGATCGGGCAAGCTTTATAAGAGCATGACTTTGTACACATCATTTCATTTGATTTAAATAATCTTTCTAGTTCCCATGGTGTGTTTTCTTGTTAAATACAAAATTTAAAATATTTGGATCAATGATACTTGGATGTGAGTTCTCCCTTCATTGTTTCTTTCTTTTATGCCTTGATGCTCACATTGCCAAAGGGGGAGAATTTTGAGGAGTGTTTTCCTTTACTTCATACAACTCTTTCGAGAAATTTTGAGGTGTTATCAATGTATTTATTAAGGGGGAGATTGTTAGACCATGTGTTTAGGTCTAGAATATTTTAGTTGATGAATAATTAACAATATTGCTTATTGATGATGTTATTTGAGGTGCGTGGCGTGTGTGTGGAGTTATGTCGGTCAAGTTGGGAAGAACATGTGCCGGGAAAAGATGTGGCTTTGGTCTTTGCATGTGCAGGGTAACTCGGAGGCGATCGTGGTCTACGGTGATGACCGGGAGGTAGTTTGGTGCGAAGTCATGGTCCAGAGGGTCGAGGATGCTGGAGGAAACGGTCGGGCTCGAGTTGGGGCGCGTGGAGATCAGAGTTAGATGATGCGTGTTGGAGCTACGGAGGTGCGGTTTAAAAACTACGACACGTGACAATTAGGGTGTCCAAAATTAAAAAGCTTGTAATTGGGTGTTAAGCCTGTGTATTAGGTCCTAGGACTATTTATGCTGCGAGTTTTCTGGCGGCGGTAGATATGCTTGCTAGGTTTTGGGTCCGTGGTTGATGGGATTTTTGTAGATGTGATGTGCTAGCAGCTGCACATGCTAATGGAGTTGATTTGCTAGCTTGTCTTTTATATACATGCATATGTGCAGCGGCTTTGTTTCTTTTCTTACCGTGAGTCATCACGTGGAGATGTGCTAGCTGGTGGCCACATTTTGGAGTATACACGCAAGAAGGAATTCTGTGCCGGCGGCCGGAAGAAATCAAGGAGATTCTGCTGTGCATGACGTGAGTTGCTTGTCGTTGTCGATGTGCGACGGGCTGCTCTGTCCATCCCGAAAAAGCAAGCTTTTACTATAGCGACATTAAGTGCGATCTAAAAAAAGAGACAGAGAATTGCTAGGGGCATTGGCGGCTGTGGTTCTTCCACTGTAGGTTCATGTGCGTGTGTTCTTTCTAGCCGCGAAAAATTGTTCACAATCATTCACCTCTCTGATTCGTCAACAATCATTCATCTCTCTTATTGTTATTAACGATCCTATACTATATCTGTTTTTTTATCCTTCCAAACTAGAGTATGATGTTTGATATGATAGATACTAGCTTATTTCATGTTGCACCAAAAGAGAAAAGAAGGGTTATCTAGCTATCCAGAGTTATTTGCCCAATTTTGAAATATACCACATATCCACAAATGTTTCAAGCCTTATACACAAGCCCATATTTTGGGGATGTTATAGTCACCTCATGCGTCTCATGTGTTGTCTTCTGAAAAATCCAAGTATGATAGAAGAGGAATGCTGCTATGCATCCGAAAATGCATGGTCTTACCATTCCATTCCTGATCTCTTCTCTATAAAATATCCAAGTAGTAATTGCTTGTAGTATATATATATATATATATATATATATATATATATATATATATATATATATCGGTGTTTTTAGAAACGATCTTACGTAAAGATTGTTTGATTGGGGGTCTCCACAATTGATCAAGCGGATTTAGGAGACACGGGGATTTTTATACAGGTTCAGGCCTTCTCGGATGAGAATAATAACCCTACTCCTGTGTATCTTGTATTTGCCCTCTGGATTACAATCGAATGAAGGTTTTCCTAACTATCTTCCAGGAAAAGCTCTCTCTGTCCCCCGAAAACAGGGAGCCCGCCTCCCTCACTATCTCTAAAAGACACCTATTTATACTAAGCAATGGTGGACGTCGTCATTCCAGGCTAATTAGTCACTCATTATTGCGTAATAATGAGAGTAATTACCGGAGTAGTAACCTCCCCATGCTAGCGAACGGTTATCAGTCAGAGATAGTGGGGAATTATCAGCAGTTATGTCAAAATATAACTGTGTATTTTGACTGTTTGGATTCTCACTATTTATTGAATCTTCTGACGGGTGGGTCTAGTAAATCGTGAGGAATCTGTAGCAGATCTAGTCGTAGAAAGACTTACGACCAGACGTAGCCGTAACGATTATACCATAGTCATAGAAGAACTAACGACTAGGGGGTAGTCGTAACGATTATACCATAGTCGTAGAAGAGCTTACGACTAGGGGGTAGTCGTAGGATAACTTACGACTTCCTGACTCATTCTTCCCTTATAATATTCAAGGGGTATGCTTTGTGACGTCATATTTCCTGATTAATAAATGAGGATTATTTAGATCCTCGTCATCTAGCCCCACTTCAAGTGAAAATAGCTTACTTGGTGAAGGGTCGTAGATGACCCTCTGATCATTAAGGGGTTGTGAGGAGAACATTGAAGGAAAGACTCTTCAACATTCGTTTCTCTCGACAAGGAATACGCTTGATCGAGGTAAATTGTTAAGACCACCAAGATTGCAAGATGTCGTAGGATTTCTTACGACTTCGAAGCAATCGTGGCCTTACGACCGGAAGCAAAAAACCTTTCCGATTGGCCTTTCGTTGGGCCGGGGTCAAGATGGTAATTTCACTTGAGGTGTGAAAAAGGTGTCTTGGGACTTTCCAACGGGCAGCTTGAAAGTCTGTCCGTTGAAGCAATTCCCGAAGCGGTGACGACTGTTGGGATTTTGCGACGTTTCGTCTCAATCGTGCGGTTATAAAACGAGCCACGGGGGAAGAACTTAGGGTTCTTACCTTTTTACCCAACGATCGGTTGCTTTCGTCTCCTCACGCACGGTGATTCCGTTACACCTGTCTTGGAATTTCCCAACCTCAAATCTTCTCACTTAGAAAGAAGAAATGGCGGGATTACCTCGAGTGGTGAGTCGGAGATGGGCGGTGCGAAGATGATCGCTTTGGTCGCTGCCGAGAAGATCCCCGAGGTCTTCTCGTGAAGTGGATGCGTGAGCAGGCGGCATTGGCCGTCGGGAGAGGCGGACCAAATCCCGTTTTCCGGGCTTCTTGTGAGTGTGGCCTTGATTGTCGCTCACCCCTTCCTCACACTCGTGCTTGAGCACCGGGGTGGAATAAGTGAACCTTGGTTCTAATTCCATCACGATGCTAAGCGTGTTTGTGTACTTGTGTGAGGCCTACAGGGATTAGGCGGACTTGAGCTTTTCGGTATTATTATGGAATGGCTCGTCAAGCGGGATCGCCGTGGCGTGTGATCATGCAGCTCCACGACGGTAAGTCGAGGAGTACATTCAGATGTTTACCGTCGTCATGGCGGGTTGGAAGAAGAAGTGGTTCTATTGGGAGGTTACCAAGGAAGATAGCCTCTCGTTAGTCGGAAGGCCGCCGGCGGTCTTCTTCTGGACTCGACTCTAGTAATCTCGACCGAGATAACCCCTATATTCAAGTGTCAAAGACTTGAAGTCGGAGGGCTCACCGGTTGTACGTGGTGAAGGACTTCATCACGCGCGGATCGATCCTTTAAAGACAATGGTCCCTCCCATGTGGAGGTACTCGGGAAAGACGACCCAACCGGGGACTACAAGGGCGGTGAGTAGAAAAACTTACTCTCTAGCTTTTATCCTTGTTTAATCCTGTTTTAGTCCGCTTAATCGTATTGTCCATACACCCGGATCTTTGCGAGCGGAGGTTGTGCGTGTCGGGCTCATTTGCGAGAAGCATCCGCGAACACGGTGGCTCCTCAAATCCTCGTGGTTTTGACCACGAGAGGAGAAAAAGCGCCTAAAGGTAATCGAATGATTACGCCTTTAGGTATTTTGTTGTCGTAGAATGGTATCACGACTAAGCGGTTTGCCATGAAAAACTTACGATTGGATGCGATCGTGAAAACCTTACGATCGAGCGTAATCGTAGAATAACTACGATTAGACAGCGTCGTGAAAAACTTACGACTTAACGTAATCGTAGAAAAACTTACGATTAGACAATGTCGTAGAAAAACTTACGACTTAACGTAATCGTAGAAAAACTTACGATTAGACAATGTCGTGAAATACTTACGACTTTTGAGTGGTCGTCGCGATGACCGGTTTAGTGATCGTAAAAGATCTTTATGACCACTTTTCCCTTCCTCAATCGGAATGTTGGCATGGAGAACCGCCAGGCAGCGAAGAAGCCGAGTTGGTGGTTGTTGGGGCGGCTGCTTGGCGAGTCGTGAAGTCCCCTCCATCCAAGCGTCGATCGTAAAAGTCGGCGACAAGGGGGCTCGAGCTCGGCCCCTCTGCTCCTTCGCTAAGTTTGCCGAACCTAGTCGCGGCAGAAAAAGAGCGAAGAAGAGGCCCTTGCCCTTAGCGTAAAGTCCCCAAGGTTAAGGTACCTTTCTATTACGACGACAAGTCCTTAGCAGATTCGACTTCGTGGCTTCATAAGACACTAGAAAAGGAGAACTAGAAGGAATTCATGTCTTTTGTGAAGAAGCTGTTGCTCGGTGGGATCCGAGCCGAGGAAGCGGCACTCTCGGGATGGTCGAGGCGATCTCGTCCACCCGGGAAGTCGGGAGGAGGTGACTCATGGTGTCGAGTGCATCTCGATCGTGGTGGTCGAGAAGAAGTCGAAGAAATCTTCCGTCGGAAGGTTGCTCCCAAGTTTCGAGTTAGGTCCAAAGACGCACGCGGTATGTAAAACAAAAGTCATAAGTGTAGTAACTACTTCTTTGTTTTGTTTTTGACTTACTGCGTTTTGTGATTTTAGCTCGGCGTCTTGATCCCTAGGGATATTCCATGGAGAATCCCGCTATCTCCCCTCAATCGACAAAGTGCGGCGATAGTAGCCAAGATCTAGCTACTATCCCGTGGCGGAGGAAGCGTAGTTCTTTGAAGTCATTGCGGCGGCTAAGGATGTTGAAGTTGCTCGACAACCGGGTGTCGTAGAGGCGTAGAGGAGGCGACATAAGCCTTGAGGTGATCTGGAAGTAGGTGGCGGCGTTAGTCGCGATCACCGTGCGGTGGGAGGTTGTCGAGATGCTCCTTCCGGTCCTCGGTGGTGTCCCCATTCTGAGTCGGAGGAAGAGGAGTATTTTAACTTTGCTCGATTTCTTTGGCCCGACTCCATCGTAAGATCTTACGCCTACCGCTCCCGCGATCGAGTTCCCCACCCGGCGGCATTGTCAATTGCGGAGATGTGTTTGACAATGAGCGACTCGAAGGGTTTGGTGGAAGCGAGTCGAGGAGATGGATGGTGAAGGATCCGTCACGAATAGTCTCCATGTTTGCTTGGTCAAACATGAGCGTAAGTATTCATCGATACTCACTTGGGGTTTTATCTCTTTATCTTATCGTTTTTCTCTTTTGAGAGTGGAGCAAGTCGCTCGATTTGCGAATATAATCGACAACTTGTCAAGCCGACAAGAAAAGGCAACACTCTGCGAGCAAGCGGTGGTGGTGAAGTGTTGATTGTCATGTCGTTACGATTACTTATTCGGTACTACTTAATCAGATTGTCGTGAAAACTTACGACTTGTACTAGTCGTGAAAGACTTACGACTAGGGGTGGTCGTAGAATAACTTACGACTACCCGCCGGTCATAGAAAAACTTACAACCGTTTGGTTGATTGTGCTCATGTCGCTCTTTACTCTTTCGGGTTTAAGAGCGGCGAAAAGACCTTAGTGATTCACTCGACTTGAAAAAGCCGAGTCGAAGAAACTAAGGGATAACGTCACCGACCTCCTGAAGAAGCTTGAGGAGGCTAACTCTGCAACTAAATAGTTGCAGGAAGAAATAAGCAGTGTATAATTCGGCGGCTTACGGTCTTGGTTTACCTTCCCCTTTTTAACCTCTCATTCTTTTGCGAGAAAAGAAGTCGAAAATAAGGCCCTTGGGCCGATGTGGGGCTCTCGGTCGAGGTTCATGAGAATCCTCAGTTGTCAGTGAAATTTCCCGCATCGCGAAGGAGAAAGACCAAGAAATTGGGAACTTGTGTTCTCAATTAGGTAGTAAGTAGAACTTTACCGCTATTTATTTATTTATTTTATCTTCTCATAGGATCGTTTTACTTATTCAATCTTCGCTTTTTCGGATCGATTGGTGAAATAAAGCGACTCCGAGAAACCGACTTATTCCCGGGAGAGACAAAATCAATGAAGATCAATCTTCAAGATAATATCTCACTTCGAACAATGTACTCGATGGGCTTCGTGCGGGAGGTTGCTCCTCGCGACGACACGATGGCGCTCACACGAGTGCCATTGGGAACAAGTCGGTACTCGAGCGAGTTGATATCTACTCGAGGCCAATCGAATGATTCGATAAGGAAGCGGTCAAAGGCTGTGAGTTTTGTTTTAGCAAAACTCAAGGCCCGTGATCTAACCTTAATCTTCATTCTGTTGAAGCCGACTTGATTGCACCGCCGGCGGAGAAGCTGTCGAAGAGATGCGATCGGTTGGCGAGAAGGTCGCGAGAGGAGATGCAAATAGAATCTCCCTTGATGAGTAGTCTTGTAATACAATCTTGTAAAAACAAGTCTTTTTGGTGGTGATGTGTGAATATATGGCCCTTTTCACGCAAATTATCTCGTAGAGTAGTTAGTAACTCGTAAGATAAAAGGGAAGAAAATAATTAAACCAGATATGAGCGATTCCTCCTTTCTCCTTCATTTTCCTGCGCGTTATCTCATAGAGTAGTCGATTGCTTAGTAAGATGATAACCGGAAAAATAAGACTAAGAAATGAAGTCATGTTTATAACTTTATCCTAGCCCTCATTGCTTACTTAGTTTATTAGAAATAAACTAAGGAAGTAGTAAAAAAGGGTTACAGCACAGAGAGTTTGTTTGGCTTGTAGTTGTCGAGTATCTTTTTGTTTGTACTAGTCGAAAGAGCGAAACGGATCGGCTAGGAAGTTTTCTCTAGTGGGCGGGACCACGTGTAGAGAAAAAGGCTTCGACTAGGTGATGTTGCCATCTCAGGCCAGATTAGTCAACTCGATAATGACAACTAGAGTGAAACAACCTTCTCGAGTACCTTAAGGATTCATTCGGCTACATTCATTTTCTGACGAAGTTGTCACGGCGGCAAAAGTAGGAAAGCGAGCAGCGCTAGGAAGTTCCTTCTAGTGGGCAAAACCACGTGCGAGAGAGAGAGGCTTCCGACTAAGTGTGTTTCTTCCTTCGACCAGTAAAAACTAATCGGGTTATTTGAAAAGTAGTCGTATGCATCTCAAAAAGTTCACTCTTCTTAGTTTATTTTTCGAAATAAGCTAAGGTGACATGAATGCGCTTAACAACTTTTGACCATTTTCTGTGCCCAATAAGCATTATACAGGTTGTTTAAAACAAGTAACATTAGGAAGCTCCTTCTAGCGGGCGGGACCACATGCGAGAGGAGAGATTTGACTAAATGTGTTGCCCTTTTGCTAACCAAGTCTGGGAAGGATGGGCGTAAAGAAAATGGTCGAAAATAAAAGCGAGATTCAAAAATAGACAAAAAGGATAGGGATAACCTGACACTTTATTATCGTTGAAACTTATTACACATAAAATTTACTGGCTGGTCAATGTTCCAAGAGTTTGAGAGAACGCGCCATCTTCCATTGCAAGTCGTCTCGATCACGGACGCGTTACGCCGACCACGATGTAAGGACCCTCCCACTTGGGAGAGTTTGTTCGATTAGGCCGGGATTGGATAAGCCTCAATACCAAGTCACCTTCAGAAAGGCTGCGAGGTTGGACCTTACGATCATAGTATCTGCGCAAGGTTTGTTGGTAGAAGCTGCGAGAATGGAATAATGCAGTGTTGGACCGAAAAGCGACTAGAGGGGTGAATAGAGCACGATCTCTTTTCTCCCAAATTTAATTCAATACGAATCTCACTCCAATAGCTATGAAAGCTATGAAGATCAATCAATCATGCATAGCGGAAGACTTGTATTGAATCAACTCAAAACCCCGAAGTAAAATCAACACAAAACCAAAACACAAAGACACTGGCGGTCTGACCTCTCACGGGGGCGGTCAGACCGGTCGGCCTAGCGGTCAGACCGCTGAAATCGGTCAGACCGATCGCTCGGGCGGTCAGACCGCTCGTTCGATGAACAGTGAAATCAGCCCGACAAATCGAAACACAAATTGATCAAACTTTTGATTCGTGCGTCCAAACTTCGTGAAACTTGACACAAACCTTCCTAAGGATGTCAGGAACCTATTCCAAGCAACGAACGTGATGATCCTTGCCAAGATTCTGACCTTTTCCCGTTTGAGCGAGGTTAGGTCAAAAACCGAGTCAAAACGAAAATATGATCTTGAGACTTGCACGTGGGTGATTGATGATCTTGATGATCCTAGATGTATTCCCACACGTCACAGCAAGCTATATCACGTCAAGAAACTAAGCAAAAACTAGCGGATCAAACAAAGACTCAAATCATCAAATAGAGAGAAAGAAAGCACATGAACTCACTTTGAAGAAACTTTCTTTGGATTTATTTGATATGGTATTGGTTTACACCAGATGAGGACATCCATGAATTGGACCCATTACACGAGCACGAGCTAAAAAGATTAATCAACGGTGAACTTCGCTCCTAGTTAATTTTAGTTTTGATTCTAATGAATATATGTTCTTTGCCTAATAGTCTCCTATTGTGTGTGTGCGTTTTTATACGTATAGAAGCATGGAAGATCTATGTCGGACCAAAGGCGAAGATCTTTGCTTGCTAAAGCGAACTTGTGTTTGATGATGTGTACAAATATCAAATCTTGTTCATGCATGGATGCATGCAAACTAATGTTAGCCAATATGCTATTTAATAGCTCATGCATGAATCATGCATGCATGCAACAAGGAAGACAAGAATAAAGAATGAGGACATGGAGGTAGTGCTGCCTATATATGTTGTATGTGGTGTATGCATGCATGCGGAGTTATTAACCAACGGCAATAAATAAGCACTACATGCTCGGTTGTTTGCATCGTGAGGAAGTCAAGGCTGCGTGCCAATTATTGGGCGAAGCCACGTTTTGTTCGGTCATGTAACTCGAAATAGGAATTGGTTTATTGGTCGATAGAACAAAAATACTGCCCGCCCTAGCCTTGGTCCCTAAATAGTTTAGCACCGTTGTAATCAGAGGACGACATAATTTTCAGATTTTTATTATACTCTTGATTCTAGGGTTTGAGCAATATTGCCCCACTAGAATAGGGAGTTCCAATCATTGTGCCGTCCGTCGTTCTTGTGATTCCTTGTGTTTTGCGGGAAGCGTGACACGTTTACTTGGTGTGATCGGTAGAGCGGGATCACGGCGTGTGGTTGGGCGAATTCTTTTGTCGCGAGTTCTTCGTTTGACAGTGGTTGGCGCCATCGGTTCGTCAGGTTGCACGGATCCAAACTTATCATCGATCCTACGCCGTGAAGATCGGGTATCCCCCGTATCAGCCACTCCATCAATGGATGACAAAGACTCAATACATGAGCACGAAATCCAATCCAACTCTCTAGAACCCTAACCTCTGCTCCTCCTCTCCCTAAACAAATTAGGGTTTCAAAAACAATGAAAGGGTCGAAGGGGGTGCAACCACCTCACTCCTCTATTTATAGTGGAGGCTTAGGGTTTCTAAAAGAGTCTCCCTAATGGGCTCCCGTTAAGGCCCAAAACAAACGGGTGACACACAAACGCCTTTAAAGCGCCATGTCCAGTTGTGCGAAGCACTCGCTTTTCATGCGTGTAGGTTGATCCAACGGCTCTCATCATGTCGGCAAGTCTCTCCCATCCGGCTCCCACGAAACCACCATGGCACTTGCACCGACCCCGCCGCTTGATTCAACCCGATCGCCGCCGAATCGCGCTGTTCGGTCACCTTTGTCCATCTTGCACCATGCTTGAGTCAATGACTTCACGGCGCATCGTCGATCGTTTTGAACCTCGGCTCTCAAGCCTAGTCCGATCATCCTCGCGTTGACCGTCGTTGACCACCAAGCAACTTTGCACAACAATAGACAAGCAAATCGAATTCGGAACAAGTTCTTCACAACGACCCGTTAGTCAAAACATGCATCATGCAACACATATGCCATGAAACCCACGAACTTGACCTAACACGCAACCATCGCGCCACGGGTGGCGATTTAAGTGAAAACCGGTCGGGCCGACCTTGGCGGTCGGCGCCGCCGCCGATCGGCCGCCAACGTAAGGCGGTCGGACCGCCACCAAGGACTTAGCCAAAATTTCAACAAAATCCGCAACCTCTGCGGAAATTTAAAGCGAATAGAACTTTTGACCGGAGGCTCCAAAAATTATGGGACCAAGTGCAGTAGAAACTCCTCACTTGCCTACACCCTCTATTTTTGGCCCAGCCTCAAACTCCAATGCCACTCAACCTGCCGGTCCAACCGCTCACGACGCCAGGTCGGACCGCTACCAAATCGGTCGGACCGCCCGACACGGCGGTCGGACCGCCGGCTTCAAACCACGAGGCATGGCGGTCCGGCCGCCACCAAGGCCGGTCGGGCCGCATGAGACACGACGAAACACGAACTTTGCGAAAACTTCGTGTTTCAGAAACCTTCAACGTCATTGCCAATTGACACATCATCCTAAGATCATGAGCATATCCCCATGATATCCACAATCTCCCCCTTGATGATCACATTGGCAATTCCCAACAAATGCAAGTTTTGAGGTTTGAAAAGTAAAAACTCAACGTTTTAGCATAAAGGCACAACTTGGTCCATATGCAAGAAAGCAAAGGAAATGACCAAGTGGCTTGAGAATAGCATCGGCAAGTGAGATAAGGCAAAAGAAAGCAAAAAGCTTCAATTTCCAAAGACGAGTCAAAAATCTCACTTAAGGTCCATATGAAAGAACAATTGTTCGAAATGACCTTTGATCATGGTGAGGATCAAGAATTGCAATTCAAGTTCAGAAAGATCAATAAGACCATAAGAATGCAAATAAGAAACTCCCCCTCACTATGATCCTCAAATTTTTTAAAATTTCAAATTCTCTAATTTTCTCCCTCTTTTTATTACTTTTAAATCTTCTCCCCTTTACACATCTTGAAATATCTTCTCCCCCTTTGACAATGGAGTCATCAAGGAATCACGTCTTCCTCTCATCCAGAGATAACAAATGCAGAACGAGGAAAAAAACATAAGAAGGAGCATGCATGAAATGCAATGAAGTGGCTTCATATTTTTGTATTTTTGAAATTTGGATTACAAGAAGCTTTGGAGATTACCCAAAAGAACAAGCTAGCATTTCAAATTTTGCACAAACAACATATCAGCCTGAATGCGCTAGCAAGATCATGATCAAACATATATAACAAAGCTAAAGCAAGAAGGCTCAAAATAAAACAATAAATTTTAGCATTTTAAGCAGCGCTTCAAATCTAACAAGTCCATCAACGAGGATCCTAAGGTGGCTGGCCATGTCAAAATGTCAATGTGAGACCAAGGCGCTAACAATGACCACATTAAAAACAAACAAGTCTGAATTGAATCATTTTGCTCAATTGTTCTCAAAGCCCATTTTCAACGATTTTCATTTGCAATGAATATTGAAGTTGATTAAAGGTATATCTTAGTGAAGAAGATCTGGACTAGGAGCCATTCACAAACTCTTCCTAAGCTTCTACCAATTTTGATAATTCATTTTCTTATCCATGTGCTAGATCTCAAGCCTTGCCGCGACCATCTTAAGCACAAAAGCTTAAAAGAATGGTCTAGGTCATCCAAAACTCCCCGAGTTCATGCCTAGTGCAATGGCAAGCCGTCTCATGAGAAAGAATTGGTGAGATCAGTTTTTACGCACAAAAGAGACCTCCTTTTTGTTTCACAAGAGCGATTTAGATTCTTAAAAGAACAAGAAGCTCAAGTAATGATCAATACTAGATTCAAGAGCTAACACACATAATTTTAGCGGGACCAATGTCACAAAGGAGCACTAATTGCGCAACTAGCTAAAACATCCACAAATTGCAGTTTTAGTTCAAGTTGTCTTAAAGTTCTAGCTCATTCGGCAAAGACTTAGCTAGACATGTGAAAGCATGATAATTCTAGCAAGTGAAAGAACTAGACATGGTATTGGCGGAATTGAAATACTAACGCTCAAGAGGGTAATAAGCAAAGCTTCATCAATTTTAAAAGACAAGCGAAAAACATATTACAATGCATCTTTTGGATTTTCATATAAATGCAATATGATACAATGAGATGCGAGAAGAACTCAAAAAACCTAAAAGATCAAAAGTTCAAAGAAGATCAAGAAAAGATCAAACTCCCCTCAAACCAAACCGTGAGGGATAAATTACCCCTAACTCACTTCTCAAGGTGGCAAACCTAGTTGGATCTAAAGGCTTGGTGAGGATATCGGCCAAGCGAGCCTCGGACTCAACGAAATGCGGCACAATATCACCCTTCTCGACATGATCTCTAAGAAAGTGATAGCGAATGTCTATGTGCTTGGTCCTAGAGTGTTGCACGGGGTTTTTAGCAATGTTAATAGCGAAGTGTTATCATAGAAAGAGGAACACTATCAAAAGCCAACCCAAAATCCTTAGAGTGGACACCATCCACAAAATCGACTCTGACTACTAGCGGCGACTACATATTCGACTTGGTGGATTGTGCAATGAAGACCTTCCTAGAAGACCAAGAGACAAGAGAAGAGCCTAGGAAGTGACAAGTGCACGAGGCACTCTTCCTATCTAGCCGACGACCCAAAATCGAATCGAGAAAACCCCGAATTGACAGGGCGAAGCGAGGAATACCAAATGCCATCTTGGAGGTAGAGTGTAAATACACGAAGATGCGCTTAACGGCTTGGCGATGGGAAGTCCTTGGAGGCGCTTGAAACCTCGCATGAGGCGGTCGTGAAGTGGATGTCGGTCTTGAGGCGTCAGTGCGAGAAGGAGCCAATCATCTTTGCGGTACTCACGTTGATCCACGACTTCTCCTTCCTCATCCGGATCCAAAGCGATCGAAGTCGCCATGGGAGTGGCGATCGCTTGCGATCACCATCTCGGCGCTTGAGCGGATCCTTGGTGCGCCGTGCGATGGATGAAGATCCCTTCCTTGCATTGCTTGATTTGAAGCCCGAGAAAATAGTTGAGTTCTCCCATCATGCTCATCTCAAATTCCTGGACATGGTCTCGGAAAAGCTGGAAACAAGAGCATGAGAAGAACCACCAAAGATAATATCATCTACATAAATCGAGCAAGCGGGAAGTCATTGCCACACCTAAGGATGAGCAGGGTCTTGTCTACCTTACCCATCTCAAAATCATTCTTAAGCGAAAGGTCTTAAGTCTATCATACCAGGAGCTCTAGGGGCTTGCTTAAGACCATACAAGGCTTTGGATAGCTTGAAAACATGATGTGGATGCTTGGGATTCTCAAAGCACAGGGGTTGTCTAACATACACTTCCTCCTCTATAAAACCATTCAAAAGGCACTCTTAACATCCATCGATATAATCTAAAGCCCTTAGAAGCGACAAATGCAAGCGAAATGCGAATGGCTTCCAATCTAACAACAGAGCAAATGTCTCATCAAAGTCTAACCCCTCAACTTGGCTAAAACCACAGCTACCAATCTAGCCTTGTTTCTAACCACAGAACCATCCTCATTTTGTTTATTTTTGAACACCCAGCGGGTTCCTATCACATTATGACCACTAGGAGGTTCTACTAGATTCGGACCTTATTCCTCTCAAAATTCTCTAACTCCTCATGCATGGTATTGACCCGGCTAGAATCGGATAACGCATGTGATATATCGCGGGGTTGAAAGAAGCAACAAATGCGAGAATGAGAGTAGAGACTTGGATCGTGATACAGGCGCAGTGACTCGCTCATTAAGATTACCAATTATCGATCAGGAGGATGATGCCTCGAATGTGAAGTGGAGCGCCGGGAGACAATATCTCCTCAACCTCCATGATGCTGATGAAGAAGATCAGCGAGCCTCAATTGGAGGTGAAGCGATCGTGTGAGTTGGAACTTGGGCGGGAGCCTCAACGGCGGGTAGAGGACAAATATCGGCCGTCATCATCTTCCTCCACAAAAATGCTTTACGTCACTGTTTATCACGAAGCGTCGGATCTAGCTCGGGGCTAGTCTCATCAAAAGTGACATTGCATGTCTCTGGACAATGTTAGTTTCAACATTAAACACCGAAAACCCCTCGAATGTGCGGGATAACCTGAAATAAACCATCAAAAGTCCTTGATTCAAATTTATCTAGGTTTCTGTCTTGAGAATGAAACATAGCTCAAAAACTCGAAAATGAAAGCAGAAGGTTTTCTACCAAAGCAAGCTCATATGAAGTCTTGCCCAAAGACGGTCTCAAGTAGAACACGATTTGCAATATGGCAAGTGTAGAAATAGCTTGACCCAAAACCTCCTCGGTGTGCTATACTCATCTAGCATTGTCCTAGCCATCTCGACTAAGGTTACATTCTTCCTTTCCACAGCGCCATTACATTGAGGGCGTGTGGAGAAGAGAGCGATGCTCAATTCCGCTCGGCACAAAAAGAGGCAAGCGAGGCATTCTTGAACTCCGTGCCATGGTCGCTGCGGATCGCTCTCAAGGCACGAGAAAGTTCGAAGCCAAGCGAAGAACAAGATCACGATAATGACCAAAAGCTTCATCCTTGAAGCAGAAAGAACACCCAAGTGTATCTCGAAAAATCATCAACTATGACAAGAATGTACCACTTGCCACCAATTGGCCAAATCCTAGCGGGACCAACGGTATCCATATGAAGCAAGCGTCGGTCCGTCGGTCATGACAAAGTCAGCGAAGGGTGTGGCGGCAACTTGCTTGCCATGCCTACGAGCGCACATCTGACATCCTTGGCGGCTTTGAGTTTGGGCAAACCTCTCATGAGATCAAGGTTGCTAACTTTCGCGTCGGATGATTAAAACCAATGTGCCCCAAGCGTCGGTGCCAAAGCTAGAACTTCGAGAAGAAGGTGTAAACAAACATTTAAGAGAACCGACCAAAGATTCGGAAAAATCAGCTCCAAAGATCCTAGCAACTCTATAAATCCCAAAAACGAGCTCACCAGCAGAATCAAGCACCCGACAAGCATTTTTCTTAAATATAGTCTCATAACCATCATCAAGAAGCTGTGAGACAGAGTAAGTTAAACCTAAGCTTGTCCACAAGGCGGCGTCCTTTAGGATGAAATTGTCGTTCACCCTGATTGATCCCGTTCCTTCAATCCGCCCTTGAGTATTGTCTCCAAAGGTGATGAGGACATCACCTATCGACCGCGTGAAGGAGGTGAACCATTTTGAGTCTCCGGTCATGTGGCGTGAACAGTGGTCGGCGAACCACGTGTCCTTCCTTCGCGGTGATCACGAAAATCAAGGCCTGGAAGAGCGATGTGTCTCAATCTGAGGTTAGTTAAACATGACTTGGGAACCGGGGCGAGACACATGTCTGCGAGTAGTATGCAAGCGAAGTGCTATCCTTGATTCTATTTGAGATTACTGTTGTGAGCAATGGTTACTCTAACATGAGAGTTATCTGTCTAGGAGCATGAGCATGATCGGCATGTGAAATAAATCCTAGACCAGGTTTCTTCCTTTCTAAATTACCATATCTCACAAAAGCTCTAGGTTGATTAGATGACATTCTAGCAAGATTTTCTTAGCATTTTCAACCTCGCCAGAGAACTCAACCAAATGTCCATCCTTCTTGCAATAGGTGCAATGGTACTTGGTACCACTTTGGGAGAAGCACCTTTTGGTGAGCAGATGGTTGGGCAAAACTGCAGATTTGAAAGTGATCTTTGCGGGTTGGGTATCAAATTCAACTAAGCCATTTTTCAAAATTTGAATACCATTGGATTTATCACAGGGCAAAGTCGTATCTAACCCTTGCTTCTTATAAGGAGTTTTTGACTTGTCAAGAATCATGTTTAATTGTTTCTTACCTTTAGAAAATCTTTCTAATGTGTCATTCAATTAGCGAGTTTCTTTTCTAAGGTTAACACATGAATCATAAGTTTTAGCGTTAAACATCTCCTTATAAAGAACAACTTCAAGCTTAAAGCTTCACATGAAGCACAAGTGCGAGAATTATCTGTCCTTAAGCTTGGCATATTTAACTCTAGGCTTCTACAACATCATGTACTTCACGTTCACGTTCTAAGCAGACAGGGCAAGAGCTAGATTCAATCACATCAGAAGCAACCAACTTGCTAGACTCTAAGCATTTTTCACAAGGAGCATATTTTACTTTAATTAGCTCAGTTCTAGCATTTTCAAGTTGTTGCAAAGCAATATCATGAGCAGATTGCAGTTTAGCAAATTCAGAATGTAAAGCACAACAGGATGAACATTCATCAGATTCAAGACTCTTAGCATTCACAAGTTCTAATGCGAGTTTCTTTACTTGTGACTCTAACTCCTCATTCTTAGTCATGATGAACTTTAAAGCTTTATCCTGACCTAGCATTTGCTCATAGACAGTTTCACATCTAGCAAAGAGAACATCATAGGAAGGAGATACCTCATTGTTGTCATCGATGTCGTCAGTCGACCATGAAGCACATGCTGTAAAGTCCTTGGCCTTTCCCTTCTTGTCTTGAGGAGCTCCTCCTCATTGTCCTCCTCGCTCCCGAGTCCACATCACTCAAATATCGATCTCCAAGCGGCAAGAACACGGTGGCGACCTTCACGAGCTTGACATCATCAAACACGGACTTGCGCCCACGAGGCTTCTTCAAGCGGCTTTTCATCTTTGTGGTTGCTCTTACCTTTCGGCTTGGGGCAATTTACCGGATGTGATTAAGCTTTCCACACTCATAACAAGTCACGGGGCCGCCTCTCTTTTGTTTCTCATATTGTTGTAGGCCGTGTGAACTTCTTAATCAAAGCGCCATCTCGGGCTCAGAATACTCTGAAGATCCTCTTCTTGAATTCTTGATAAAGAAGCAGAAAATCCAGAAGAGGACTCAAGCGACCCATCAGGCTCTCTTGGCGAGTGCGCTACAAAGCCATGTTACCCTTCTTAGAGTGGTGACTTTACGGATCTCATGAGTCTTGAGCTTGCTATAGAGCAGCTCCAAAGTCAGATCAGAGAAGTTGACATTTTCCTGAATGGCGGTAGCCTTTATCTCCCACTCCCTAGTGTTGATTGCAGCCAGGAGATGGATGGTATTTTCAGACTGTGTAAATTCAATACCAACAGACTTCATCTGATTTATCACTGTGTTGAAGCGACTGAAAATGTCATCGATGCTCTCACCAGGACGCATCTCGAATTTGTTATATTCTCTTTTATAGACCTGCTGGCGCACTTGTTTGATTTGGGAAGAACCCTCATGATAGGTTTGGGTCTTCCAAATCTCATGTCGATCTCGAGATTACAAATCCTATCATATTCTGTCTACCAAGCCCACCATACGAAAATTCTTTGCCTTACGGTCATTAGCCAAAAGCTTGAGCCGGCGTAGCAACCTCGGGCAAGATGGCGGACCTCGAACGGCCTCCCAAATACCTCGTGGTTCGCTCTCAAGAAAGACACGCATGCGGTTCTTCCAAAAGGCATAGTCGTGCCCATCGAAGATATGCGGTTTGGAAGAGTACTTATCCATCGCCAAGTTCGGTGACGGTTAAGATCAAGATTGAACTAACAGTGGCTCACGATACCACTTGTTGGACCGAAAGGCGACTACGGGGTGAATAGGGCACGATCTCTTTTTCTACCAAATTGAATTCAATCGAATCTCACTCCAATAGCTATAAAGCTATGAAGATCAATCAATCATGCTGTGGAAGACTTGTATTGAATCAACTCAAAACCAGTAAAATCAACACAAAACCAAAACACAAAGACACGGGCGGTGCGACCTCTCGCGAGGCGGTCGGGCCGGTCGACCTAAGCGATCGGACCGCTGAAATCGGTCGAGCCGATCGCTCGGCGGTCGGGCGCTCGTTCGATGACGATGAAATCAGCGAACAAGCGAAACACAAATTGATCAAACTTTTGATTCGTGCGTCAAACTTCCTGAAACTTGACACAAACCTTCCTAAGGATGTCGGGAACATATTCCAAGCAGCGAGCGTGATGATCCTTGCCAAGATTCGACCTTTTCCCGTTTGGCGAGGTTAGGTCAAAAAGCAAAAGTCAAAGCGAAATATGATCTTGAGACTTGCATGGGTGATTGATGATCTTGATGATCCTAGATGTATTCGCTGCGTCACGACAAGCTATATCACGTCAAGAAACTAAGCAAAACTAGCGGATCAAACAAAGACTCAAATCATCAAATAGAGAAAGAAAGCACATGAACTCACTTTGAAGAAACTTTCTTTGGATTGATTTGATATGGTATTAGTTTCTGACCACTCCATCAATGGATGACAAAGACTCAATACATGAGCACGAAATCCAATCCAACTCTCTAGAACCTAACCTCCGCTCCTCCTCTCCTAAGCAAATTAGGGTTTCAAAAACAATGAAAGGGTCGAAGGGGTGCACCACCTCCCTCCTCTATTTATAGTGGAGGCTTAGGGTTTCTAAAGAGTCTCCTAATGGGCTCCGTTAAGGCTCAAAACAAGCGGGTGACACCACGCGCCTTTTAAAGTGCGAGTGTCCGGTTGTGCGAAGCACTCGATTGCTCATACGTGTAGGTTGATCCAACGGCTCTCATCATGTCGGCAAGTCTCTCCCATCCGGCTCCACGAAACCACCATGGCACTTGCAGGCCCGCGCGCAGTTCAACGATCGCGCAGCGCTGTTCGGTCACCTTTGTCCATCTTGCACCATGCTTGAGTCAATGACTTCACGGCATCGTCGATCGTTTTGAACCTCGACTCTCAAGCCTAGTCCGATCATCCTCGCGGTTGACCGTCGTTGACCACCAAGCAACTGCACAACAATAGATAAGCAAATCGAATTCGGGAACAAGTTCTTCACAACTTGACCCGTTAGTCAAAACATGCATCATGCAACACATATGCCATGAAACCACGAACTTGACCTAACACGCAACCATCGCGCCACACGGTGGCGATTTAAGTGAAAACCGGTCGAACCGCCCGACCTTGGCGGTCGACCATCTGCCGATCTAACCGCCAACGAAGGCGGTCGGACCGCCACAAGGACTTAGCCAAAATTTCAACACGAAATCCAACCTCTCTGGAAATTTAAAGCGAATAGAACTTTTGGTGGAGGCTCCAAAATTATGGGACCAAGTGCGGTAGAATCTCCCCACTTGCCTACACCCTCTATTTTGGCTGACCTCAAACTCAATGCCACTCAACTTGCGGTCCGGCCCAGCTCACGGGCGCCGGTCGGGACCCGACCTGGCGGTGGACCGCGGCACAAACCACGAGCATGGGCGGTCGGCGCCACCAAGGCCGTCGGACCGCTTGAGACTGTGAAGCGAACTTTGCGAGCTTCGTGTTTCGCAAACCTTCAGCGTCATTGCCAATTGACACATCATCCTAAGATCATGAGCATATCCCCATGATATCCACACAGTTTCTCTTTTCCTCGGCGAGTTAATGTAAATGCGCTCGAAGGTTTTCTTGATTTGAATCGTTAAACTTATCGACTCTTGCTGACTGATCTTTAGTTACGGCGGAAGCATGGCCGGCACCAAAATTAGAAAGAAAGGTGTTTCTCCTGTGGCTCGGCTATCGTCGTCACGAATTGCCCATAATCTGAAGGTAATTCCTGTACCCAAGCCGGCGCTTGACAAGGCGATCGAAGACTCGGGTTTTAATTCCCTTCATTATCGGCCATTCGCTCTCTCAGCGGCCCGTTGCTTTGGGGTGGGCTACATAAGCGTAACACAAGCGAGTTCCCAACTCGTCATAAAATTCTGAAATTTTGTGCTATAAATGTTCTAGTTATGCGTGATACTTGACTTGGTATTCCAAATCGAGTGATCACGCATCTCATCATGAACGTTTCTTTGCTTCAGTTGTTATCCAGTCACATGTTAGGCTTCTATCCATTTTGTGAGCGTATCAATGGCCACAAAGGAACTCGAAACCTCTGGAGCTCGGGTACGGTCCTAGGATATCAAGACCCAGGTTGCAAAGGCCACGACAAAGGGATTGTTTGCAACACACAATTGGTTGGTGTATTTGCGGCTATAAGCGCGCTTGTACACACTTTTTAACCATCTCCTTGGCATCGTAGAGGTGTTGTGTAATAAAAACCTTGTCGAAAAGCTTTGCAGGCCAGTTACGTAGGAAGCATGAGTTCCTGATTCCTCCATGTATGCAGTGAAGGAGTTTTAATCCTTAGCTCTGCGAATACATCGCATGAGCACCCCTTGGGTTCCTCTTTTATAAAGGACACCTTCGACCAAAGTATACATTTTGGCCTTTCGGGATAATCGATGCGATTCTAGATCGTCATCGAATAAAGAACCGTCGAAGATACTCGTAGATGGGTGCCATCCATGTATCTTAGTACTCTAGAGAAATTGTTTCTATAGAAAGGTATCTCGGTTAAATGCGACTATAGAGCGGTTTACGAGTGTTCCAAAAACACCCCTTTAGGTACCAAAGATCGGAGGAAGCTAGGCAGGCAGTTGGTTTGCGAGAAATTATCCTTCGAGGATAAATTGTACATCAAAGCCCAAAAGTGCTTTTCTAACTTTCGTACTTCCGATGAGATGCAGGGACATGGTCGGATTAGACACGGTATTCCTTTCCGACTTGATTCCACGACTAGTTGAGAGTCTCCTCACGGTAGTCGTCGAATTGAGAGTGCTCTCGGCTCGTATACCCGGCTAGCAAACCTTCGTGATACGCCACATTATTAGTGATGCAGAAGTTTAATTGTATGGCATACTTTAAGGTTTCTCCGATGGGAGATTCGGGAC
Organism: Ampelocalamus luodianensis; assembly: GCA_036346255.1. NCBI lineage: Eukaryota > Viridiplantae > Streptophyta > Magnoliopsida > Poales > Poaceae > Ampelocalamus > Ampelocalamus luodianensis. The sequence continues at coordinate 36,878 of JAYEVH010000435.1, read as the reverse complement.
CACCCGACCCGAGCCACTTATCGTGGCGACCGTCAAAGTACATCGTCCAGTGGTGCGTGGGAATGCGTCTTGGGATCTGAGCAGGTTCGGATTTGTCCATTCGGCGATAAAGTCTGTCAAGATCTGGGATTTAACGGCCGTTCGGGACACGAAATGGATGTCGAACGCCCCAAATTTGGCTGACCACTTTGCCATGCGTCCGCTATTTCCCTAATACGGAGGATCGCTCCCAAGAAAACTCGGGCGGCCTGACTAGTTTGTGCGTCTGAAAATAATCTATGATTTCCTCGAAGACATGAGGAGGTTTGTAACATCCCCATTTTCAACTTGTGTTTTAAATGTAAGAAAATGAGTAGAAATTAAAACTTTTTCTTACATCCTGTGTTTCCTGTGTGTACTAAACAATTATTGCACAGTATGGAAATCACAGTCACAAGTCATTGATTATCCACAGGAAATATTTTCCTAAGTTCTTGGGTTGATATGTGACCCCTACGAAAAATTTCACAATTTTGAAAGAGATTGAATAGTTTTATGGGTCGAGTCAAACTTGCTTGACTCATAGTCAAACCCTAGCTCAAGCATTGTATAATTTACGGAGAAAAATGCTCGATTACAAAACTCCTAAAAATCTTATACAAGGTCCAACTCGAGGTTAGCAACCTCTTTGTCAAAAATTTCATAAGATTTGGAGTTAGATTGCTACCTCAAATAAATCCTCAAACCTCGACTTTTAATTTCAAAGTCAAGTTGGATTCAACTTTGTTCCTCGGGCACTTTGAGTCTAGCTCGTGCCAATTGGTTTGGTCAAACCACCTAAAAGCACCGGCCGCGCGCCGTGCATCCTCGCCCGACCGCCGCCTTGGATCTCAATCCAACCCGCACGACCTCCTCGAGGTCCTTTTACAAAGACAACCCTCAAGGACCTCCCCCAGGACCTCCTTTGCGGCTTTGCAAAGACCACCCGCACGCCCTCCTCAGACCTCCCCGACCACCCCTAGCACTTGGGTGATCGTGGGCCGTCCATCTTGAGATCTGTGGCTCGGACCTCCCCTAAGTGTTAGGACCTCTAACACATAATTCTAAATCTGAGCCCTTAGATTTCAATCCAACGACTCACGACCTCCACGGTGGGAGCTCTTGTCTTGATTTTAGCCGTTGAGCTCTTTGGCCGGTCCTCCTGGTCCTCTCATTTGTCGGGTGGGCCTAGGCATTATCAATTTTTGTGCATGACAGTAGGGAGCGGTGCCTTGTCAACTCTAGGGGCGACAAGCGGCTATGTCTTTGCCAACATTAAATGTCTGCGGCACCTTTGCTCAAAGTCACCACGACACTGCTCCCATCATGTCGTTGGTGCCACAGCTCTGTGCACCAGGAGTGTGTGTGACCTTGTTTCCACTTTGGCTCTCGGCTATATATTGAGCCGAGCTTCTCCTTAAGTTTCTTTGGATCCATTCTTGCACCTAGCTTCTTTCTGCTCTTGTGCTCAAGCACCAGCCTCGGCCACCATTGCTGAACCTTGGAGCTCTCGTGACCCTTGAGCTCCAGTGGTTCAATATTGCAATTTTGGTGTCCTTTTGTTCTCTTGGTCACCTCAAACCTCCCTAACAGTTTGTTTAACCTTCACGAGGTTGTGGCTTGGGAGCTTGTTTTCGTGGCGGGAGCTTCGTCTTCTTCACCTCGTGACCTCCACCGTCACCGGAGCTCCTGCGACCATTCTCGGGCCTCCTTCATTCCCAGTTAGTGCCTTAGTGTTGGCCGGTCATTTTGAGCCTCGGTAGCTTTTCATTTTGGCGTGTTACGCCTCGTCGGCCATCTCGGTGGCCCGGTGGGAGAGTGTTTAGGTGTAGCTTTTGGCATCCTTAGGTCCTCCTCCTATTTGGAACTCATCAGTGCCCCTTGGTTTCGCCGACCGAGTCCACATCGCGCGGCAAGCTGATGAACTTCGCTTTCGGGTTTTGCGGTTCGCAAATCCGTTTCGTCATGTTCTTCGGACCACATTAATGCTCAAATCATTGCTTATCATTGAGGGCATTAATAGTGTTTAATCTGAGGCTTGGGTGTCATTTGTCTTGTGGGCCTTAGGTTCTTTCATAAAAACCTCGGTGTCTAGGACCACCTTGGTCAAATCCTAGCCGCTAGGACCACTCTTGCATAAAAGACCTCCTCGAGGTCATTTTGTAAAAACCACCTTCGGGGCCTCCACGAGGTCCTCTTTGCAAAAGACCTCCCCTTGGTCATTATGCAAAGACCACCTCGAGACCACCCTCGAAGTGCGTCTTTGTAAAGCCACCAGTGGCCTTTTACAAAAAACCCCTTCAGGACCTCTTAGGCTCGATCCTAGCCGTTCCACGACCTCCCGGATTAGATCGGCGTTAGATCTCTTTGTCAAATCCTTAGTGCTCAGGACCTCCCTCGCGTCGATCTGGACCGTTCAAGACCTCCCTAGGTCTGTCTGAACCGTCCGGATCTCCTCAGATAAAACCCTATCGCTTAGGACCTCCAGAAGATCTTGGCCATCAAGACCTCCTCGTGTCAATCCCGCCGATCAAGACCTCCCTCGTTCAATCTTGATCGCCGGGACCTCCTCACTTGATCGTGTCAGTTAAAGACCTCCCTCTGGAGATCTAGGCCGTTGAAGACCTCCTCAGTGAGATCTTAGCCGTCGGACCTCCTCGTAGGTTTACCCTTAGGACCTCCTAGTGCTCGGGACCGCGGATCTTGATCGGCGGTCCACGACCTCTGATAAGCGCGAGACCTCCTTTGCGTCTGTTGTCGTGCGCTTGGTCGTAACCATTGGATTCAAGATCTAACGGCTAAGACCTCCCTAAGCGCGATGAGGTCTTTGCGCTGGTGCTAAATCTTGGGTTTTAGCGTCGAGCTCGTGAGCAGTGCAATCTTTGATCAACGGCCCGACCTCCCAGTTTTATGGGTTTTCGGACTTAGTCGAGAGCTTTTATTTGCACTTATTAATTGTTTTAAACTTCAAAATTTCATATCTTTTTCTCTGTAGCTCCAAATTTAACAAACTAAAGTTCTATAAATGCATACATTAAAGTACTTTAGTTTAGTATAGGTTTTACCATAGTCTTTAATCTTGAAATTAATCATGTCTTAGATTTATAACTTAGAAAAATCATAACTAAATCGTTTTAACTCCAAATGACCTGAAATTTTATATGGGTTATCACTATACGATGGTAGCGACCATAAAGTTTCAGCTCCAAAATCTTTCTAGAAAATATTTTTGCTCTGATTACTAATTATGGTAGAAAATAGGTTTTTAGAGAATATCTTTTACACCACAAATCCAAATTAGGTTTTCAGTTTCTATGTCTAGGTATGTTAGTATTTTACCTTGTGTATAAATTTCGTCACATTTGGATAATTTTTGCTTGCTCTTTTGCTTAAGTGTTGCTCGTCTTATTGGTTGTTTTAGCTCTTTAGCTTAGGATTCGATATTTGCGGTAATCCAGAAACGACCCTCACGCAACAAATTGAGCAGCGACAAGCGAGCAAGCGATTGATCATTTCCCATTAATCCCATTACTTTTAAAGTCTAATATTTTGTTTAACTTCTATGTATGCATTGCTATTTTGTTGTTAAATTGATTAGTTAATCCTCTAGTTGCATAATCGTAGGTAAATAATTATCCTCTACTACAGAGCCTAGGTTATTTCTTTGTGGTTAGAGTTAGATGGATGAACTCTTATCACTTAGTAATTCGAATAAATATTGTAGCCATGCCTAGTATCGGTAGTATTGGGCGATCATCGACTTAGTCGGTGATCTTGATCACCTAACTACTTATACTACTCCATTATGTCCAACCCTTGTGTTTTATTGATTTACAAATCAAAAGCGAAAACAAAAATTATATCTTGATTTGGGCACAATGGTATGTTGGTGTGATCTTACAGGTGTGATTGGAATGGTGCCTAAGTCCCCAAGGACCGAGTTACTTGTGTCCCACTAAGCCAGCGCTTATTGCGTGCTAACCACGAGGGGATATGGGACCTCTCTTGACTAAGTACTTTGGGAGGTGCTAATTATGAGCTGGTCGGTGGGTGTGTGCGTGTGTGTGTTTGTGGTGTGCGAGGAGCATTAGGCATCGGTTAAGGTGTCTAATGTATCCTTCTCCGTGGGTTGCGGCTCTTAATTAGCATCGTCCATTGGAAAGCGTCTTGTAGACTTAGCGTGCTGCATACCAAAGGAAGTATGCTAACAGTGGTGGTGGAAGAGCGGTCTATCGTGTGGGTACATTGGTACACCTGCGAGGTTAAAACTATTGAATAGCCTCGTCTAGGTTATGGACATGCTTGGTAAGGTCGTGCAAGAACTAGACTACAACCTTTTAAAAGTTAAACTTGACATGGGTGGTATGAAGGGTACTTCATGCTATTGTTGTGGTGACTATGGGTTAGTCACTTCTAGGTTGGTGTTGTTCTCTATCTATGTTATTATTGTCTCTCTTTTATTTGAACAATAAAGTTAATTGCAAACTTGCTTTGAATCTATTACCTTATTGTAAATGAAAACTTGCTTTATCTTTGAAAATAAGTCCAAAGCCTCACCCACTTAAATAAAGCTTGCATGTAGTTAATTATAGTTACTGTTATCTCACCACGTCGAGTCTTGCAGTACAAAAACAAGTTTTGTACTCATCACGCTTCTTAATATTAATTGTTGCAGAGGAAGAAGGTGAGCCCCAAGGGCCTCACTTTTGTGAGTGTGTTCTTGTGCTGTTTGGGACGATTAGCTTGGCGGTCGGTTGGTTGCCTTGTGGGTAAAGGCACCGATTGGCTTTGTTTCTCGCCATCTTATGGCCATTTTGCTTCATTTGTGTATTTACTTGTCTTTATGAATTTTGGCAGTCGGCCTCTCTTTTTAATAACTCTCTTTATATTATCTATGTCTTTGATTATTGCTTTTGCTTGGCTCTATGTGTATGAATGGAATTGATGCATGATTTTGTAGCGGGGTGTGTATCTTGCATTTAGGAAGTATACATATCTCGAGAGCTTAGTTTATTTGATTTGTCTTGTTAGGACCAAGTGGATGGTTAAGCAGTGCAAGCCAGATAAGCCGGGTCCTCACAAAGTTGGTATCGAGCCATTCAGGCCAATAATAACCCAAGCTTGGTCGTCCTTAGGATATTTTGAAAACCTTATTTTCAAAGGGTCAAATGATTTGTGAAAGCTTAAGTAAGTTCTCAGTTTTATTCCTTACCTATCTTAGCTTTCTTCTCTCGTCTTGCTCTAATTTGAGTTTTAAAGTGTTTTCCCTTTCCTTCTCTCAAAAGATAGTCATTATCGATTAATTGGGTTTTGGGACCAATGAGCTTGGCAAATTGAAATGTTAGCCGCCCTCTACAAGGTTTTGAAGCTTCGAAGTTGAAGATTTCAATTAGGAGGCTTGGATCACGAAATCTGGACAGCGATCATTCAATTTCGGACAGCGACTCAAAGGTTCTAACGAGGGTAGGAAATAAGAAATTAACCAAGTAAAACTTGTGGGAATAAAAGGGTAAGATGTGATACTAGTTAGCTAAGTATCTAACGTTATTTTATCGCCTTAACCTTGTTCTTGAGTAGTGTTAGGCTGGTTGTAGTGTGCTGAAATTTTTATCTTCTCACACTATTACTCGTTCATTCAATACGGGTTAATGGCATTGAGAAGTTGAGCTTGGTTTGGAGTTTCCTTCTGTGTTGGAGTTTCTTTGGAAACAATTAAAGTTGTTGCTTGCTGTTTTTGGCTTTCGGTTAGGGTGGTGTCTCATTCCCTAATCGTTAGCTTTTCGCTTTCATCAACTTCTATTGTTAGTGCTTTGGTTTCTAACCTAAGTTTCTTAAGCGAGGATGGTGGAGGTACTCGTAGCGGCCGTGGTCGGCGGCTTTGGTTTGGATGAGAGCCCGCCTCCTCGACCATGGTGAGTCCTTCTCGGTCGGCGCAGCGTTCGAGAGGGCAGGAGGTCTGCTGGATGTTGTGCGCGCAACACCTCCGCCCTTTCGGTGCCTCGGGATCGGGCGGGGTGGACATCGATCCGTGGGGGCCTTGCTGAGTTTCTTCGCACCCGACCCCCACGTTCTCAGTCGAGGACCCATTGGGCCTTGAATGGCGGCTGCGTCGAGTTGGCGTGCTTCGGCGTTGCTCGATGCTGGACGGGGCAGGGCACTCTTTGCCTCCCATCGGCTTGGGCAGCACTCTCACAGTGGGAGAACTTCTTGGCCATGCAGCCGCCGGCCACATTGTCTCTTAGGATGAGTTCGGACGGCGTTAGTCGAGCTCACATCCTGCCGGCTTGATGAAGTGAAGAAGAAGGAGTTTCTCGCGCTCAAGCAAGGGCGTAAGTCGATGATGGAGTACATGCGAGTTCAACCACTTGGCTCGTTATGCTCCATCGAGGTGTGTGATGAGTCCAAGCGGGGAGAAGTTCATGGAGGAGTGCATGCGAGGAGCAAGACAAGCTCTCCATTGTGGACTTCTTTGACTTCGGGCCTTGGTGGACAAGGCCATTGTTCTTGAGCACAAGGCAAAGCGGTGGCGAATCCATAGCGCAAGTGGGAGGCCGGTGCCGCCGGCCGGCCTCTCGTCCTCGTGTCGGGCCTTCCCGAGGCCCGTTCGGTGGCTTCACTCCCACCAGGCCGCGGCACGGCTCCTCGCCCTCCGCGACGTGCCCGATCACGTGCGCTGCGAACGGCGAGTGGCCCCGCCAATCCGGTGCCGGGGTCACTGCTTTTCATGCAACGAGAAGGGCATTATGCCAATACTTGCCCTAACGAGGTGGAAGCGGCCCCTCGTCCTAGTGGAGGGCGGGCGGGGAGGTGGTTCTTCGAGATCGAAGGTTGTCCCGCTACCCAAGGCGTGGGTAGTGGCGCGTCAACCTCATCTCCGCGGAGGAGCCGAGGAGGCACCGGCGTCGTGTTGGGTACCCTTTGGTTAACTCTTTCCCTTTCTGATTTTGTTTGATTGAGCGCATCTCATTCTTTCGTTTACGAGTCTTTTCTTTGCTGTGGAGGTCTTCTTTTACTCCATTGTTGGTCCTGCTCATTCGCTCTCCCGGTTGGAGTTGAGAGCGAATACGAGTGTAGGGATGTCCTGTTGAGATAGAAGGAGTAGGATTCTTGGCAAACCTTATCCTCCTTGATCGGCAAGCTTAGATGTAATCCTAGGCATGGATTGGTTGTCTCGGCACATGGGACAAATTGATTGCGCTAGGAGGCTCATCTACCTCACGATCCTTACGCGGCGAGTTAAGCTTTTAGCCGAAAGCTGCGGATCCGCATCTCTTGGCTCGAGCGAAGCCAGACTCTAGATATTAGTGAAGTCGGTGGTATGTGACTTTGTTGATGTCTTCCCGGCGACCTTCGGGGATGCCACCGATTCGAGACCTCGAGTTTGTCATTGAGTTGGTTCCGGTACCCCGTCAAAGAGGCCTTAGGATGGACCCAATTGAGTTGGTGGAGTTGAAGAAGCGGTGGCGAGCTTCAAGAGAAGGAGTTTCATCCTTGAGCTCATCTCCTTGGGGATGCTCGGCAATCTTTGTCGAAAAAGGACAAGGCAGCTGCGCATGTCGTTGATTACCGTCCACTTAATGAAGTAGCGGTAAAGAACAAATACCCTTTGCCCGCATCGATGACCTCTTCGATCAATGCTTGGAGCTCGAGTCTTCTCCAAGATTGATTTGAGAGTGGGATATCATCAGGTTGGATTCGTAGGAGGATATTCCAAAGCGGCTTTCTACTCGTTATGGCATGCGAGTATCACCGTCATGTCATTCGACTTAACCAATGCCCGGCCTTGTTCATGAACCTCATGAATTCGGTGTTCATGGAGTATTTGGATAGGTTCGTTGTGGTCTTCATCGATGATATCCTTATCTACTCCAAGAGTGATGAGAACACAGAGCATTTGAAGCTTGTGTTGGGCAAGCTTAGCGAGCACAAAATTTGTATGCAAAGTTCGGCAAGTGCGCGTTACGGTTGAAGGAAGTAGCCTTCTTAGGCCATATTCTTTCGGCGGGGAGGCGTAGGCGTGGATCCTAACAAGATCGTGACGTGCTTTCACGAGTCGACCCGCCGGTCACCAGAAGTTCGGAGTTTCTTGGTTTAGCGGGATATTATCGTCGCTTTATCGAGAACTTCTCCAAGATAGCGAAGCCTATGACGGAGTTGCTCAAGAAGGACAAGAAGTTCTCGTGGTCGTGATTGCGAGAAAGTTTCCAAGCACTTAAGAAGCGATTGACCACCGCTCCGTTCTTGTTCTCCCGATGTCAGTCGAAGCTTGATATCTTTTGTGATGCTTCTCGTCGAGGCCTCGGTTGTGTCCTTATGCAAGAAGGCAAGGTAGTGGCCTATGCATCAAGGCAGCGAGACCTCATGAACTCAACTATCCTACCCATGACTTGGGTTGGCGGCGTGATTCATGCACTTAAGATTTGGCGACATTACCTAATCGGTGTCGTTGTGAAGTGTATTCGGATCACAAAAGCCTAAAGTATTTGTTCACCCAACGGACACTGAACCTCGGCAAAGAAGATGGTTGGAGTTGATCAGGACTATGACATGGGTATTCACTACCATCGGGCAAGGCCAATGTCGTTGCGGATGCGCAGTCATAAAGCGCATTGCAATGCATTGTTGCCAGAGAACATCGGCCCCTCTTCTAGAGGAGTTTGACGTCTCAACACGGGTTTGGTTGAGCATGGTTCCTCATTTGCCTTGGTTGTCAGCCAACCTTGGTGGATCGGATCAGTGCGCTCGTGATCGAGGCGTTGGAGTCAACCGCATCAAGGAAAATGTCAAGAATGGAGCGACCAAGTGCTTCTCTAAAGATGAGCTTGGTGTCGTGAGGTTGAACAACGCCTTGTAGTTCCAAAGGACATGGAGTTGCGGAGTTGATCCTCATGAAGCCCGATTCCCGTTATCCATTCATCCGGGGCCACGAAGATGTATCATGATCTCCGAGCGAGAGTTACGGTGGACCGAATGAAGAGGAGATCGCAAGGTTCGTTCTTGGAGTGCGGCGTGTGTCGTCGTGTCAAGGCCGAGCATCGGCGTCGGCGGGCGCCCGACCCTTACCAATTCGGAGTGGAAGTGGGATTCGGTCGGGATGGACTTTATCAGCTGGTCTACCGGTCTCAGAAGAATGATGCCATCGGGTCGTCATCGATCGATTGACTAAGGTGGCTCATTTCCTTCTGTCAAGGCCCGACCTTCGAGTGGGTCTCCTCGCGAGCTCTACATAGCCGCATCGTGAGTTTGCATGGGGTGCCAAAGGCGATCATTTACGATCGTGGATCCATCTTCACTTCGATTCGGCATAGCTTGCAGAGGCTATGGGAACTCGCCTTTCTTCGGCCTGACATATCACCCCCAAGCGGATGGTGGGCCAGAGAGGGTCAGCCAAGTTTTGGAGGACATCTTTGCGAGCTTGTGTCCTTGCCTATGGGAAGCTTGGGAGAAGTGCTTGCCATTCGCGGATTTTCTTACAACAACGGTTTCCAAGCGGTCTCGGCATGGCACCATTGAGGCCTTATACGGGAGAAAGTGTAGAACCCGTTGAGCTGGTGCGAGACGGTGAAAGACCTTTCTTTGGCGGACTCGATTAATGAGGCGAGGTCAAGTCCGACTCATTCGTGATCGCTTGCGCCTGGCTCAATCCGGACAAAGAGCTATGCGGATCGCCGTCGTCGTGAGTTGAGCTTTGAGCTCAATGACCGTTTATCTCAAGGTTTCTCCTCGAAAGGTCACGGCGTTTTGGTGTCAAGGAAAGCTAGCTCCTCGATATGTCGGCCCCTCTGTATTATCGAGAAGAAGGAGCTGTTGCCTACAAGTTGGAGTTACTGCTGCACTTGCGAGGGTACATGATGTTTTCCATGTGTCCCGGCTAAAGAAGTGCCTCCGTGTTCCAAGCGAGAAGCTCGTTGGAAACTCTTGATGTCGGGAAGATTTGACCTCTGCGGCGTCTGTTCGCATACTCGAGGAAGGCTGAGCGAAGAGCGAGGAATAAGACCATCAAGTTCCTTAAGGTTCGGTGGTGAATCATTACGAGGATGAAGCTACTTGGGAGCGAAGATCGTCTCCGTGCGGACTACCCCTCTTTCTTTTCGAGTGAGACAAATCTCGGACGAGATTTTTGTAAGAGGGGAGGTTTGTAACATCCCCATTTTCAACTTGTGTTTTAAATGTAAGAAAATGAGTAGAAATTAAAACTTTTTCTTACATCCTGTGTTTCTGTGTGTACTAAACAATTATTGCACGAGTATGGAAATCTGAGTCACAAGTCATTGATTATCCACAGAAATATTTTCCTAAGTTCTTGGGTTGATATGTGACCCCTCTGAAAAATTTCACAATTTTGAGAAAGAGATTGAATAGTTTTATGGGTCAGTCAAACTTGCTTGACTCATAGTCAAACCCTAGCTCAAGCATTGTATAATTTACTGAGAAAAATGCTCGATGCAAAACTCCTAAAATCTTATACAAGGTCCAACTCGAGGTTAGCAACCTCTTTGTCAAAAATTTCATAAGATTTGGAGTTAGATTGCTACCTCAAATAAATCCTCAAACCTCGACTTTTAATTTCAAAGTCAAGTTGGATTCACTTTGTTCCTCGGGCACTTTGAGTCTAGCTCGTGCCAATTGGTTTGGTCAAACCACCTAAAAGCACCAGTAGCGCGCGTGCATCCTCGCCCGACCCGCGCCCTTGGATCTCAATCCAACCCGCCACGACCTCCTCGGGTCCTTTTACAAAGACAACCCTCAAGGACCTCCCGGGACCTCCTTTGCGGCTTTGCAAGACCACCCGCACGCCCTCCTCGGACCTCCCGACCACCCCTAGCACTTGGGTGATCGTGGGCGTCCATCTTGAGATCGTGGCTCGGACCTCCCCTAAGTGTTAGGACCTCTAACACATAATTCTAAATCTGAGCCCTTAGATTTCAATCCAACGACTCACGACCTCCTGGTGGGAGCTCATGTCTTGATTTTAGCCGTTGAGCTCTTTGGCCGGTCCTCCTGGTCCTCTCAACTTTGTCGGGTGGGCCTAGGCATTATCAATTTTGTGCATGACGATGAGGCGGTGCCTTGTCAACTCTAGGGTGACAAGCGGCTATGTCTTGCCAACATTAAATGTCTGCGGCACCTTTTGCTCAAAGTCACCTGACACTGCTCCCATCATGTCGTTGGTGCCACGGCTCTGTGCACCAGAGTGTGTGTGACCTTGTTTCCACTTTGGCTCTCAGGCTATATATTGAGCCCGAGCTTCTCCCTTAAGTTTCTTTGGATCCATTCTTGCACCCTAGCTTCTTTCTCTGCTCTTGTGCTCAAGCACCCGAAAGCCTCGGCCACCATTGCTAGACCTTGGAGCTCTCAGCGACCCTTGAGCTCAGTGGTTCAATATTGCAATTTTGGCTGTCCTTTTGTTCTCTTGGTCACCTCAAACCTCCCTAACTTGATTTGTTTAACCTTCCAGAGGTTGTGACTTGGGAGCTTGTTTTGCGTGGCGGGAGCTTCGTCTTCTTCACCTCGTGACCTCCACGTCACAGAGCTCCTGTGACCATTCTCGGGCCTCCTTCATTCCCGGTTAGTGCCTTAGTGTTGAAAGCCCGGTCATTTTGAGCCTCGGTAGCTTTTCATTTTGGCGTGTTACGCCTCGTCGGCCATCTCGGTGGCCGCGGTGGGAAGTGTTTTAGTGTAGCTTTTGGCATCCTTAGGTCCTCCTCCTATTTGGAACTCATCCGTGCCCCTTGGTTTCCGCCAAGCGAGGTCCACATCGCGGCCGACAGGTGATGAACTCTTTCGGGTTTTGCGGTTCGCAAATCCGTTTTAGTCATGTTCTTGGACCACATTAATGCTCAAATCATTGCTTATCATTGAGGCATTAATAGTGTTTAATCACAGGCTTGGGTGTCATTGTCTTGTGGGCCTTAGGTTCTTTTCACAAAAAACCTCGATGTCTAGGACCACCTTGGTCAAATCCTAGCCGCTAGGACCACTCTTGCGCAAAAAGACCTCCTCGAGGTCATTTTTGTAAAACCACCTTCGGGGGCCTCCACGGGTCCTCTTTGCAAAAGACCTCCCCTTGGTCATTATGCAAAGACCACCTCGAGACCACCCTCCGGTCGTCTTTGTAAAGCCACCCGTGGCCTTTTACAAAAAACCCCCTTCAGGACCTCTTAGGCTCGATCCTGGCCGTTCACGACCTCCCGGATTAGATCGAGCGTTAGATCTCTTTTGTCAAATCCTTAGTGCTCGGACCTCCCTCGCGTCGATCTGGACCGTTCAAGACCTCCTAGGTCTGTCTGAACCGTCGGATCTCCTCCGATAAAACCCTATCGCTTAGGACCTCCCAGAAAGATCTTGGCCATCCAAGACCTCCTCGTGTCAATCCCACCGATCAAGACCTCCCTCGTTCAATCTTGATCGCCGGACCTCCTCACTTGATCGTGTCCGTTAAAGACCTCCCTCACGGAGATCTGGACCGTTGAAGACCTCCTCCGTGAGATCTTAGCCGTCGGACCTCCTCGTAGGTTTACCCTTAGGACCTCCCTAGTGCTCGGGACCGCGGATCTTGATCGGCGGTCCACGACCTCTGACAAGCGCGAGGACCTCCTTTGCGTCTTATTGTCGTGCGCGAGTCGTAGCCATTGGATTCAAGATCTATGGCTAAGACCTCCCTAGCGCGATGAGGTCTTTGCGCTTTGGTGCTCGTCTTGGTTTTAGCGTCGAGCTCGTGAGCCGTGCAATCTTTGATCAACGGCCCACGACCTCCCGTTTTATGGGTTTTCGGACTTAGTCGAGAGCTTTTATTTGCACTTATTAATTGTTTTAAACTTCAAAATTTCATATCTTTTTCTCTGTAGCTCAAATTTAACAAACTAAAGTTCTATAAATGCATACTGTTAAAGTACTTTAGTTTAGTATAGGTTTTACCATAGTCTTTATCTGAAATTAATCATGTCTTAGATTTATAACTTAGAAAAATCATAACTAAATCGTTTTAACTCCAAATGACCTGAAATTTTATATGGGTTATCACTATACCGATGAGTAGCGACCATAAAGTTTCAGCTCCAAAATCTTTCTAGAAAATATTTTTGCTCTGATTGCTAATTATGGTAGAAAATAGGTTTTTAGAGAATATCTTTGCACCACAAATCCAAATTAGGTTTTCGGTTTCTATGTCTAGGTATGTTAAGTATTTTACCTTGTGTATAAATTTCGTCACATTTGGATAATTTTTGCTTGCTCTTTTGCTTAAGTGTTGCTCGTCTTATTGGTTGTTTCGCTCTTTCGCTTAGGATTCGATATTTGCGGTAATCCAGAAACGACCCTCACAACAAATTGAGCAACGACAAGCGAACAAGCGATTTGATCATTTCCATTAATCCCATTACTTTTAAAGTCTAATATTTTGTTTAACTTCTATGTATGCATTGCTATTTTGTTGTTAAATTGATTAGTTAATCCTCTAGTTGCATAATCTGTAGGTAAATAATTATCCTCTACTACTGAGCCTAGGTTATTTCTTGTGGTTAGAGTTCGATGGATGAACTCTTATCACTTAGTAATTCGAATAAATATTGCTTAGCCATGCCTAGTATCGGTAGTATTGGGCGATCATCGACTTAGTCGGTGATCTTGATCACACAACTACTTATACTACTCCATTATGTCCAACCCTTGTGTTTTATTGATTTACAAATCAAAAGCGAAAACAAAAATTATATCTTGATTTGGGCACAATGGTATGTTGGTGTGATCTTACAGGTGTGATTGGAATGGTGCCTAAGTCCCCAGGGACCGAGTTACTTGTGTCACTAAGCCAGCGCTTATTGCGTGCTAACCACACGAGGGGATATGGGACCTCTCTTGACTAAGTACTTTGGGAGGTGCTAATTATGAGCTGGTCGGTGGGTGTGTGCGTGTGTGTGTTTGTGGTGTGCGAGGGCATTAGCTGTCAGGTTAGGCTGTCTAATGTATCCTTCTCCGTGGGTTGCGGCTCTTAATTAGCATCGTCCATTGGAAAGCGTCTTGTAGACTTAGCCGTGCACACATACCAAAGGAAGTATGCTAACCGTGGCTGGTGGAAAGCGGTCTATCGTGTGGGTACATTGGTACACCCTGCGCAGAGTTAAAACTATTCGAATAGCCTCGTCCTAGGTTATGGACATGCTTGGTAGGTCGTTGCAAGAACTAGACTACAACCTTTTAAAAAGTTAAACTTGACATGGGTGGTATGAAGGGTACTTCATGCTATTGTTGTGGTGACTATGGGTTAGTCACTTCTAGGTTGGTGTTGTTCTCTATCTATGTTATTATTGTCTCTCTTTATTTGAACAATAAAGTTAATTGCAAACTTGCTTTGAATCTATTACCTTATTGTAAATGAAAACTTGCTTTATCTTTGAAAATAAGTCCAAAGCCTCACCCACTTAAATAAAGCTTGCATGTAGTTAATTATAGTTCTGTTATCTCACACGTCGAGTCTTGAGTACAAAAACAAGTTTTGTACTCATCGCTTTCTTAATATTAATTGTTGCAGAGGAAGAAGGTGAGCCCCAAGGGCCTCACTTTTGTGAGTGTGTTCTTGTATGTTTGGGACGATTAGCTTGGCGGTCCGGTTGGTTGCCTTGTGGGTAAAGCACACCGATTGGCTTTTGTTTCGCCATCTTATGGCCATTTTGCTTCAGCTGTGTATTTACTTGTCTTTATGAATTTTGGCAGTGGCCTCTCTTTTGTAATAACTCTCTTTATATTATCTATGTCTTTGATTATTGCTTTTGCTTGACTCTATGTGTATGAATGGAATTGATGCATGATTTTGTAGCGGGTGTGTATCTGCATTTGGAAAGTATACATATCTAGAGCTTAGTTTATTTGATTTGTCTTGTTAGGACCAAGTGGATGGTTAAGCAGTACAAGCCAGAATAAACCGGGGTCCTCACGAGCATATAGAGTTTTTGAACACGAGGTTGCGCTCTTTAGGTCGTGCAAAACCTCACTTCACGTAGTATCTTTGTCGTTGTATGTTTTCACGTTCTACGACCGATCTGCGCTTTCTTGCACAGTGGCGTGGTAGCTAGGTAAACTAAGGCGTCTCTCCTAGCTTGAGAAACTTGAGCAGGAGCACTCGTAAGATACCTCTTGACTTCCTCAAAGGCTAGGTTAGCCTCTTACGACCACTCGAAACCTTCATATTTCCTTAGAAGTTTGAAGAAAGCGCGATCCTTTTCTCCCGATCGTGCTGTAAAGCGACTTAACGCATCCATGCATCTTGTGAGTTTTGGACTTCTTTTTAGGTGGTCGGGTGCATCGAGTGATGGTTTTGATCTTTTGATTTGCTTCAATTCCTCGTTGAAACCAGGAATCAAGTAATTTCCACTGAAGAGACCCGAACACACACTTCTGGGATTGATTTCAATTGGTGTTTTATGAGGTTGTCGAAAGTTTCTGCAAGTCTATGATATGGTTGAGTCGTTTGGTGCTTTTACGACTAGATCGTCAACATAGGCTTCAAGTTTCGGCCTAGTTGAGGAGCGAAAGTCGTTTGCATCAAGCGTTGAAAGAAGCTCCACATTTTTGGACCAAATGGCATTTTGACATAGCAAAATATCCCAAGCGGTGTAATAAATGCGGTCTTTTCTTCATCTTCTCGATGCATACTAATCGATGATAACTAGAGTATGCATCTAGAAAACTCAACATCTCACATCTGCGGTAGAGTCAACCAGGTGATCGATGCGAGGTAAAGGAAATAATCTTTTGGACAAGCTTTATTGAGATCGATAAAGTCTACACACATCGCCATTTTCCATTAGACTTCCTAACCATTACGAGGTTGGCCAACCACTCTAGGTGGTTGACTTCTCTTATAAGCTGCTTTGCGGCTTGTCCAGTCGACCTAATAGCATCTCGTCGATGGGGCAAATCTCGTAACTTTTATTTCACGGGTAGTTTATCAGTAGTGAAGCTAGCATTTGTGCTCGATCACATTCTGGGACTCTGGCATGTCGGATGCTTGCCGCGAAGACATCGTTTGCCTAGAGGAAGGTGATGAGGCGTCTTCCTATTTGGGTCGGAAGAATCCCCATGCGAGCGATCTTCGAGGGCTCCCTGCGTCGGAGGAACCTCTTTGACTTGGTCGTTCGCTTAGGTGCAGCTTTGAGGCCGACTTGCTAGTCGAAGGTGACTTTCATCTCGAGTTGGTATTTGTCCAACCATCTCGAGGGCGACGATCGCGAGTGCGCCATCTTCTTGTTACAATGTATCGTGATCACCCCTTTGGGACTGGCATCTTAAGACATTGGTACCCATAGTGAGTAGCTATCAAGAATTTTGCCAAAGTAGGTCGTCCGAGTATGGCGTTATATGCCGATGTCGAAATCGACTACATCAAGAGACCTTCTCTCGTCTGAAATTGCTCGGTGATCCAAGCGTTAAAGGAAGAAACTTGGCCAATGGGTTTGGCGAAGACCGTCACGATTCCATGAAATGAATATCGTGCAAGCCTTACCTTTGTCACGGTACACGCATCTCGTCCGGGTACTCGTAAGCGGTATGTTTAGCGAGCTTCCACCATCAACTAAAACTCGATTGACTCGACAATTGTTGATGGTGGGTTCGACCTATCGAATCGACACGGTCTAGTCGAAGGATCGGACAATCACCTTTCTCAAAAGCAAGGGTGACTTAGAGCCACTTGGTAATTTATTGACAAGGGGAGTCGATTGTATTTACCTCACGCTCAGCTGCTTTCAATGGTGTGTTGTGGGTCTGAAGGCAACATCTCCTCACCATCGACTCCCTTTGTCTCTGGTTTGACCTACTGTTCAAGAGTAGGAAGTGGCCCTTTGCGAATAATAGTCCTTGAGTTTAGTAAGAAAACTTCGCGATTCTGAAGATCATGCCCTTCTTTTTTATGAAAAGGACACCACCTTGGTTTGTCGTTTCTCCGATCTTGGCGTTTACCTTTACCCTGATCGGGATTTTGCTTGGGGTTGCGTGGCTCCTTATCACTCACGGCTAGGACCTCCTTAGGCAAACAGCTGGAGATTTTTGCCTTTTGCTTTGTTCTTAGATTTTCTAGCCTTTTTATCTTTTCTTACCACTTTACTTTGCTTCCTTGGGATGTCGTCTTTGAGATCGATAGTATTGTTCCATTCGACCGCCAGACAGATCGCATATCTATCGACCATCTCAAAGAGCTGGCGGCGAGGCGGTGGATGTCGCGATGTCATCTGTTATTCTTACGCTCACGGACTCCTGGCAAAGCCACGATCACGGAGCGAGTCGAAACTTCGGAATAAATTTGAACGACTTAGCGCTGATGAATTGGCGTAGTGTTTCATGGTTGTTTTGCCTTATCCGGTGCGAGTCATCTTCTTTCTGGCGATTGTAAGTGCCGAAAATTTGCCAACAATAGATCACAGAGGTGTTGCCACGAGTAGATCGATTCGAATGGTCGGTTTAAAAGCCACGATCGCGTAGATCCCAGTCTGATCGAAAGGTAATTTGCCATGACATGCTCTCCTCCTCCTGCGGCTCGGATAGGCTGTAGTGTAGATTTGGAGGAACTCGATGGGGTTTTGAGCTCCATCGAATTTCTCCATGTTCGTTAATTAAATCGAGGCGACCAGCGAGCGGCTCGAAGTCGGGTGAGAACGGGCACCCGAGATAACCTCTTGTCTTCTTCTTTGTAAGCGAGGGGTTAAAGTCGTAGGGTGATCGAACTACGTCGATACCCGACCATGGGGACTAGGCCTACAATAGGTATTAGCCATGCGAGAAATGCTCCTCGTACCCCACTTGCCGTCGTGCGTCTTGTCGCGGAGTGGTGAAAGATCACCTCTCCGTGGGCTTGTGGCATTTTCCTCATGTCGAGAGAATGGCGTGAGGAGAGTCGTCTTGCTTTCTATGCGACGAGTTTTACGAGCGACTATGTAACAGCCAAAATTCAAATTCGGTTGAAAATAAAGTTTAAATTATTTTATTGGTTTTGTGGAATTTTCCAAAGCTTTTCCTTAACCAAATTAAAGCTAAACAAATTTATGTGCAAAATCTATTACGGATAATAGTGGAAATATTTTCTTAAGTCCTAAATGCTCCAGAGAATTTCGTGAATTTTCTCAAAATTTTTGGAATTAATATACTATATTCTAAAGCCTAATTGAATTATCACAATTAATTAAATCGAAATCGAAACAAAATCCTCAAGCGGTGTTTGGGCGAAACAGCTCGGCCACGTCCTTCCCAGCGTCGCCGCGGCCGCCCGCGCGCGCCATCGTCCCAACCGTTGGATTAAAATCCATGGCTCGGCCGACTTGACTTACCTTTGCCCCATCTAGCCTTGCCGTCCGATCAAAATCGGCGTACCCGTCGTCGTCTCCGCGTCGTCTTCCCGCACGGCCCGCGCCGATAACGCCCGCCATTAAGCGTGCCGGCTCCATCTCCGCCGTTTCTCTTCCCACTCCCTCGCCATCACGCGCATTGAAGACCCCTCATCCGCCACCCCACCTCGGCCGTTTCCCCTTTTCTCATGCCCACGATCGCGGAACCTCGCCACTACCGCCGCGCGCGCGCTACACGATCTCCACCACGGCCTTCTGCGCTATAAAGGGAGCACGAGGTGCCCTCGACTCAGAACACGCCGCCACCACCGGTACCCTTCACCTCGCTCGTAGCGCCAGATTTTGAGTTTCTTTGCGGCGACCTCGGGAGCTTCTTCTCGGATTCGGCGCCACGGAGCTCCATCGACTCTCGCCGTCGGTACCATCGGCATCACGCACCGTGCGGCTGCTGCCACCACTCACTCGCCAAGGACCCCGAACGTCTTCTTCGTCGACGGCCGTGCGCCGCCGCCAAACCACATCGCCGACGACCTTTCGCCTCGCTCTGCCGCCGTTTTGGTAGTCCCGAGTTCGCCTTGTTCCCCTCTACATTATGCACACACTCATTCGACTCGCGCGGCGTAGAATGCGGCGAGCGGCGCGCCATCGCCGCTCGCCGACCTACGTGGCATGACCACGTAGGCGCGGTCAGCGCCACCTCGGCGCCAAAGCCGCGTGGCCGCGTGGTGGCCACCTCGACCACGTCCACCCTCTCGGGCCGAAAGTTCATAGGCGGGTTCACGTGGACCAAGTCACTTACGATGGGGTCCATGTCGAAAAAATTAATTCATTTTTAATTCCCGAAATTCCTCGCTGGCGTCAGCATTGCGCAATAAATAGATTTTCAGTAGAAAAATAATTCAAGAAATACAATTAAATCTCAGAAAATAGGTTTAAACTTCAAAAATTCATAACTTTTGCATACTAACTCCAAATTGGGTGATTCAAGTTGCAAAATTTGTCTAAAATCATAATCTAGCTATTTAAACCAAAATATTTCAGTTTAGAGTTCATTTGAGCTGAGTTTTTGAATTTATTTGAATTTGAATTTGAATTTGTCGTATTTTGCGTATAGACTTAGCGACTCGGAGAGTTAGATCCTTCCGAACGATTTAGAATTTCAAGACTTCAACGAAGGCAAGTTACACTATTGATCATATTGTTCCTATTGTTTTAAAGTATTTATTTCTGTTTACAAATTACTATTGCATGCATATGTTTATAAAAATATACTGAATATCACGATTTAGTATATAGTTGTTTCAAACTCCTTGGTATGGCCAATTTGATTATCAAACCTGAATACCTTGACACCTTAGATAAAATTTGTCAAATGCTTAGCCTTGCTTAGATAACATTTACAAATTTGGGAGAATTAGTCAAATCTTTACAACTTAATTTAAAATGTGTTTTGTGGTATTGTTTTATCACGAAAGGTTTATAAAGAGGTTTTACTCTAAATAAAACGAAATGGGTTTGGACTTGGCGAGATGGATGGATGGTGGAGTGCGAGGTTCATGCAGGTCTAATCTGGTTAGGATTACGACCCGGGGTTTTAATTGGAAGTCGTCAAGTCGATTAAGGACCGGTCTTTGGCGTATTTTGCTACGCCTTCTGTACCACCACATGTCTGTATGGGCGGGATTTGGCTAAATAATTTGTGGGTCTTAGTGTTATTTGTGCTATGTTGTATGTGTGGGTGTTGGTTAGACATTAGACCCACTTTGCGCAAGAGGGGCTCCGGGAGGATGGTTAGTCAATGGTAGCGAAACCTTAGCGGGCATGAATACATTAAGACACTACTTTGTAAAGGCCTCATGGTAATTGCTTAGTCGCACGCCCTCGGAGCGTGTATTGGCCGACATTATAAGCATATTATCTCGTGTGGGTAAAATTTGTACAAACTCTGCAGTGTAAAACTATTCGAATAGCGCGTCATGGTCATGGACATGCTAGCAAAGCCACTCTAAGTTAGAATTGTTTTGATTTATAAAATGTGTTCAACGGATGTTTTAGGATGGATAATCCTATGGTAAAAATTGGGCGGTTAGCTAAGTGTTAGGAGGATATCCTTCACCATTCAACTAGTGGAGGTCATCCACTATTCACTATCATTTTCGTCACTAATTTCGATTACACTATTAAAAGCGCTTTAGAAAAGTATTAATAATATATAATCTGAAAATGCTGATTATGCAAAACAACCACTGCCATTATCCTTTGTTCACCTTATGCATGCATTAATTCTTTTCATATTGGGTGTAACTTGCGAGCATGGAAGTTGTGCTCACTCTTCTTTGAATAAATCTTATTCGGAGAAGGCGTTTTCCCGACGGTGAGGATCTTGACGATAAGTTGCATCCCAGACGATTGCACTGTGGCAAGTCGTGTGGCCTACTCTTGCTTTACTTCATTGTGTTATTTCTTTTCTTTTGGCCTGAGCCCTTTTTGTAATAAACTCGAATTATTATCAATAAATGCGTGATATGATTGTGCTATCACTTTTATTTACTGTGTACACTAGAAATCTGGACTAGTGTATGAACACGAAAATTTGGGATCCCGTTCCGGGTTCGACGAGACTAGCGAGAAGAAGTAGCCGTACTATTACGACTTCTTAGTTGTAGTCGGCGATTGCTCGAGTTTGGCCATCGTGTCACGAAGCCTTTGCGTAATCTCCTCTGCAAAGAGGTCATAACACAGTGCTCTAGCGAGTTCTTGGGTGGGTTTTCGGCCAAATCATTGATGTCTTTGGAGCTCTTGAGCTTCCTCCGATTGAAATAAAGCGCTCGGGAAGGTTCTTCGAGCCACTATTCTTTTAGTCGGGTTGCCTCGAGCGTTACATTTCATGTCCACTGAGCTTGCTTTAATGGAGTGCGAGAGCGTTGAGGATGTCCTGCGTTCATTAAAGTGTTTGTTTCGTTCGCACCGGTGTGGTGTCCTTGCCATTCTGACGAGCGGTGTAGAGTATGCTCGGCGGGAAGCATATTCAATCCCTCTTCTAGGAGAACGATCCTTATCAGAGGGAAGGACAAAGACCTCCCGTGGATGACCTCCACTTGCGCTCGAGACCTCCTCACTTGAGGAGCAGTCGAGCGACACCATCTTGCGACTTGGAGTAAACCCCTCCAGGTGGGGGAACTCCGGATTATAACCATCTCCGTTTGCAGGTAGGTCCTGCGTTGGGACGGTTGGACCTGGATGAACAACATGTTCGATCCTCTTCCTGTGAGCACTCGGAGAGAGAGGACCATCGGATGTCGATGGAGCTCGGAATGATGGCCTCGAACTTGTCTTGCCAAGTCGTGCGCCTTGGGGACTCGAACACTTGGAGGAAAAACTCTGCGTCGTGTTGCGAGTGCGCCAGAGAACGAGGCTTTATTCTTTGATCGGGTTGACCCTTGCCTCAGAGAAATTGATCCCTCGGTGGGCGTCTTGTCGTGGGGATAAGATCCCTCTCGACTCGGTGGTATCTGGTCTCGAGATCGATAGAAGATCTCGGAGGCGCAACTGCCGTCGAAGATTCAATACTCGGTTCGTAGTCGAGGCAGGCATCCATGTCGATATCTGCGTAATCGGCCAAGTCGAACCAATTCTCCTCGTTCCATTCTCACGCCATGGTAGCATCAAAGAAAAAGAAAGAAGCGTTGACAAGGAATGCGGAAGATCCCCACGGTCGGCGCCAACTGTCGGTGTTTTAGAACCGATCTTACGTAAAGATTATTTGATTCGGGGGGTCTCCACAATTGATCACGCAGACGAAGGAGACACGGGGATTTTTATACAGGTTCAGGCCTTCTCGGATGAGAATAATAACCCTACTCCTGTGTATCTTGTATTTGCCCTCTGGATTACAATCGAATGAAGGTTTTCCTAACTATCGTCCAGGAAAAGCTCTCTCTGTCCCCCGAAAACAGGGAGCCCGCCTCCCCCACTATCTCTAAAAGATACCTATTTATACTAAGCAGTGGTGGAATTCGTCATTCCAGGCTAATTAGTCGCTCATTATTGCGTAATAATGAGAGTAATTACCGGAGTAGTAACCTCCCATCTTTGTGACAGTTATCGATCGAGATAGTGGGAATTATCGGCGATTATGTCAAAATATAGCGTATATTTTGACCGTTTGGATTCTCACTATTTATTGAATCTTCGGCGGGTGGGTCGATGAAATCGTGAGGAATGCATGGCGAGATCTAGTCGTAGAAAGACTTACGACCGGGCGTGGCCATGCGATTATACCATAGTCGTGAAGAACTAGCGACTAGGGGTAGTCGTAGCGATTATACCATAGTCGTGAAGAGCTTACGACTGGGGGTAGTGTAGGATAACTTACGACTTCTGACTCGTTCTTCCTTATAATATTCAAGGGTATGCTTTGTGGCGTCATATTTCTGATTAATAAATGAGGATTATTTAGATCCTCGTCAATATATATATATATATATATATATATTCGAACCTACTTCATCGAACGACACCTTTGGAGTGTGTGATTTGCTTCATGCTAATCCTCTAAGTGCTTATAGAATCCTATAGCGATGATCTGAACTTGAAGTTATTAATTACAAGCATGTAATTATCTTTAAACCCAACAAGAACTCCAAGCAACTTGAGTTACGGTTTATTTATGGATGGCCTCACCAGTAGAACCATTCCTTGATGTCGGTGAGGCCATCGTTACATATAAACCACTTCTTAAATCGCCATCCATCATATCGCACCGCCATTCCCGTCGACCTTTGTTCGTTACGAGCCATTGCTTGTGTTCTTTGTGCATTTGTGCGTCCTTGTGCTCACTTCCATCGCCGCCGCAGGCGCCTTTGCTTCGTCGGCCGTTGCAAGCTTGTATTGCTCTTTCTGCCACCATTGCCGTCGACGTTGGGTCACCGCCATTCTTGCCACACTGCCACCTCCCTTAGGATCCCCAGAGCGCTAGGAACCTTTTTTGCCCATCGCCGCCACCTACCTCACCTGCCGTGCCACCAACGCCATCACCGGCCATGCCTCTTCTGTTTCTCCCCTGTTTTCTCTCTTCTACCTGATGGGCCACCTCAGCCAACAAATCTGCTTTGCCGCTGCGTGTCGTCGGTCCAGACCCACATGTCACCTCTGTGCACCCAGTCCACCATGCACCCAGAGCCCGGCTGTGGACTTGGTCCATAGACCAAGGCCCACCCGTCGCCTCTCAATCCTTTTTTGGATTTTCTTTAATTTGGAATTCAAAAAAACTTGGGACCCACTGTCAACCTCTAGAGTTTTGATTTAATTAAATCTGAAGGAATATTCGGATAATATTATCTCTCTCTCTCTCTCTCTCTCTCTCTCTCTCTCTCTCTCTCTCTTTCTCCTTTCTGGCAAATCTTCTAAGAGTCCGTTCTCCTTCAATGAACTCTGATTTAGTTCGTTCAAATTCCTAAATTCATCTAAAATTGAGCTATATCTTTTAGAGTTGGTTTTCATGTTTTTGTATTTTATTTGAATTTTATTTGGATTTATTTGTACTTTGTCATTGTTTTCTCTTGTTAGGCGATGTGTTTCAAGGAGTAGGAGCGAAACAAGCTTTGAAGATCTAAGTGTGGTAGCGAGCAAAGCCAAGACAAGTCATAGTCCTTTGATCGTATTGAACCTATCATTTCAAAATTATATTATTTTATATCAAATTATATGTTATCTTTATATCAACTGATTTGGGAATAGTTAATCACCTATTTGTCACTGCGCCTCCTTTGATTATTTGAATGCCATGAATCACTTGTCACCGTAGGATGGTCAATATTAGTTGGACATATTTGTATCACCAATATGGGTTATCGTAGAGATGCTTAGTCATGCTTAGTTACGATGGGCTCATGATCACATGTTCAATGTTGAAAATTTGACTTAATGATATATAGAATTGTGGTACGATGCCATTGTTGTGCAACTGTGGTGTGATATCACTATTGCGTTAGTTGTGGTGCGATACCACTGTTATAAAATTTTGTTCCATGGCATGGATTGTCATTGGTTTAGTTGAACAAAATAATTTATGTTCAGGCGAGTGATCATGCAGTAAAGGGGGTGCGTGAGGCACATTATTTTTGATAAGGTAGTCTCACGAGAGTAACTTGTCAAGGACTTAATCTTGTGCGCTATTGAACTGGGCTATACCGTACAACCACATGTCTAGTATGGGATCGACCTGACTAACTAATTAGCAATGTCTTAATTTCAGTTATATTTTTGGAAGCATTCCGGGATGGATACTCACAATAGTGCAAAAGGGGGACCCTGTCTGGTCATGATGACATTCAGTGTTGAAACCTTAGTAGGCATAACTAAGTTAGAAAGGAGCTTTGTAAAGGTTTTGTGATAATCACTTAGTTGCACACCTTCGGAAGTGTGTGTATGGACATTATAAGTTGATTTATCTCTTGTGGGTAAAGCTGTACAACCTCTGCAGAGTTAAAACTGTTTAAACAGCCGTGTCACGGTCATGGACATGCTCGGGGATTTCACACGAGTGGTAGAGTTTCTTTATAAAATGTGTCGGAAGGTGAATGTGATGTTCACTTGGTGTATGAGATATTCACTTGTTGGTGGTTTGGTTGGGAAGTGAGCGGGAGGTTCACTGGTTGTTTCAAAGCAATTATCTATTTATTTACTATCACTATTGTAGAAAAGGTAATCACAAAGCGGTTCAAAAATGTCATCACGAGCAGTTTCGTGGCAGTCGACTTTATGAGTCGTTAATGACTTGAGTCATCACAGACGGTTTCGAGCACCTATGGCGCGGACTATCATAGGCGGTTATTGACTCGGAATCGGTGTGTGATAGCTAATGTATCACGAGCGGTTTGTAGATAAAATCGTCTATGATAATCGGTGTATCCTGAGCGGTTTGTAGATAAAACCGTCGTGACAGCTGATGTATCCTGAGACGGTTTGTAGATGAAATCATCTGTGATAGCTAATGTATCACACGGTTTGTCCTAAGGAACCATATGTGATAGTCTCTTCTCTCTCTCTCTATCACACCTCCTCGTAGTCGATGCTCTGCGCACTGCGTAGCCCTTTGCCATGAGGTAGGTCTTATGCTTGATAATAGTGGTGGGAGTTCTTCACCTTGAAGACCACTTCAAGCCGATGGGATGGTGGCTCCCGGAGGTTGACGAGGTCCCATGT
This sequence comes from Ampelocalamus luodianensis, assembly GCA_036346255.1. Lineage (NCBI taxonomy): Eukaryota > Viridiplantae > Streptophyta > Magnoliopsida > Poales > Poaceae > Ampelocalamus > Ampelocalamus luodianensis. The sequence goes on along the minus strand of JAYEVH010000435.1, from coordinate 11,319 downwards.
CGTACTCCTTGATGGAGCGCATCTCTTGAGCATCACCTTGCTCCGGCACTGGTCTTTGCTTTGCCTGCGAACATGGCGGCTCCTCGGTGGCCATGAGATGCAACTCATCCATGTCGAGCTCTGAGTAGTGGTGCGTGTTATATCGTTGGCCACGGTTTGGCGATGTGGCTGTCATCATCGGCGTCAAGCATGGCGAGGAGTTAGTGGGTGGTGAAATGAATTCCACCCCACCATGTGCCACGGGTGTAGACATGCTCGCTGCTGCTCTCGGATGCCGGCATTAGCGTCCCAAGGCTAGGCGCATGACTCGGCCTCTCTGGTGTCGATGGCTCGTCACTCGATGCGCCACGGGGTTGCCACGCATAACACCTGCTACAGGATATACGGTATACTCGACAGTAAATGTCTCACTGGAGTTAGCCATTGCTGCATTTCCCTATGTGCCCTAGTCCTACTATGTCACCTCGTCGAGGACGACGTCACATGTCACATGCGCGCTTTGGCGGGGGTCGTAAATGCGATATGCCTTGCCACCAGCTCGTGAGCGATGAACACCATCGGTGTGCTCTATCATCAAGTTCCTTGGTGCGGCTTCACCACTTTGACATATGCCACGCCTCGTATGACATCATGCCATTGACGCTGCGGGTCAGGGCTTGGTTAAAGATGAACATGACCGTTGTCACCGCCTCACCCCAAAACATCCTCGGCATGCTCTTGGCCTTCATCATGTTGCGAGCCATGGCTACCACTGTCTGGATCCGGCGCTCGACGATGCCATTCTGCTGCGGGGAGTATGGCACCGTGAGGTGCCTCTAGATGCCGCGATCAGTCGCAGTACTCATCAAACTCAACCGACGTGAACTCGCCCGCTGCGGTCGGTCGAGAGGGCACCACGGCTTACACCTAGTTTCCACCTCAACACCGGTCTAGAAATGCTTGATCGACATCGGCTCCTCGTCCTTCGTCGTGAGCAAGACCAGCCACATGTAGCAGCCATGGTCATCGACGAGGAGCTAAAAATATTGCTTCCGCTTGGTGTGGCTGGTGCGATGGGGCGCGAGAGATCGTGCACCAAGTCGGGACATGCTCCGCATGGTACTTCGCTTGCTCTGGGAGCGAGGCGTCGCTGCTGCCAATGATGCAATTGTTGCAAATTTGGTCGACATGATCGATCAGTAGCAACCCACACACCATGCCGCATTCGCCCACTTCGCGGCGCTGAAAGTTTAGGTTCCGTACGGCATGCCATCGCCACGCAGCGTCATCGCGCACCATGTGGACAAGCGGACCGGTGTGCAATGCCGAGGTGAGCACATAGAGCGATTCGCGAGTGCGGTTTATCCAAGCAAGTATCGACATACGGTCGCGGATCGTGAACACACCATCTTGGATGAGCGTCCGTATCCGTTCTTATCAAAGCGCCCAACGCTCACTATGTTCTGCTTGATTGTGGGATGTAGTACACTCGCGTCGGCTGCGATGCTCCCGTTCAATTGAATAGGGCGATGACATGCCCACGCCATCGGTGTCGCCAAACTTGATGGAGCGGTGACACCTCATCCATCTCAGTGAAGCTTGCCTGGCACCCGGACATGTGATTGCGGCATTGGTGTCCAGGTACCAAGCGTCGTCGTGGGCGTCCTCCTCACGCCCTAGATCGCGTGCACCTCATTGAGCACCACATCAGTGCCCGCGCCCATGGAAGCCTCAGTGAGTGTGCACACCTATGCGATGAGAAGCGCAAGCTCGCCATCGTCAACCTACGTCAGATTAACTTGCTCAGCGCACTTAGGCTTGTGGCAGTCCCTGCAGTAATGCCCGTACTTGTCGTAGTTGTAGCACTGAACCTGTGACATGAGATGGTGCACATTGGACGAGGCACCGTCCTTGCCGTTGTGCTCGCCTTTGTTGCGCCCATGGCCACACAGCTTGCTGCGATAACGGTTGTCACCACCGCTGTCGCTGCCCTTGTCACCGCCGGAGGAGCCGACGCCTTGCTCCCTCTTCTTGGCACGTGCAAGCCACTCCTCTTGATGAGGCGGATGCCCACCGGACCTTTGAGCCATATCGCACGTAGTCTTCTCCATTGATCGAAGGCGGTGGTGAGCTCTTTGATTGACAACGTGCTCAAGTCAATCGGTCTCGATCGAGATTGCCACTGTGTATACGGGTGGCACAACACGAAGAATTTCTTGACCACCTTTTCATCTTCCAACATGTCACTTAGGATCCGGAGATTGTTGCCGAGTCCGTGTTCCTCGTGGAGAAGTCGATCTCACGACTCACCGTCCTTGAATTCTATATCATCAAACTCCTTGCGAAGCTTCTGTGCATTCACCTGCGTGGATGCGCGCTCGTCTTACCATCCGCATTGTCTTCATGGCGTCCCATGCACAGGCCGTGTCCTTCACCGCCAGCGTGGGCGGCATGTCGATGACACCGCACGGATGGCGGAGCGGCGCGATGCTGTCGTTGCGTGTCGGTGTTGCGAGTTCGATCGCTTCCACGGGCTTTGTGCTGCGCATGATCACCCTCATCACGAGGCCCGATCGCTATGGTTTGTCCATGTCGGTGTGGGGTAGACCACCGATCCTTCCGTCTCCTTTACCACCCGCTGCACCACGAGCTTTTGGCGCCATTGCTGCGGATCAATCTCACGACGCCATTGCGCCGATATTGATCGCGCGAGAGTCTGCCATCGCCTTGCATCGGTTGGGAGGAGACTGGTAGGAGGCGTGAACCATCGCGCGCCATCACCAAGGACCAAAGCTACACGGCTCGATACCAATTGTTAGTCGTGGCTACTACACACGAAACGCGCTGGACACCAAAGAAGCAAATGAACATAGAAGACGATTTTTTTGATGCTGCTCAATTGCCACAGCTTTTCCCATTTTATTCGTCACTTTATTCTCACGAGTAAAGAGTAACTGAAGAGCTTTCATGCTCCACAACGTGCGGCATCATTGCGCCAACAACGTGCGGCATCAATGCACTTCATGACCCCGGCAACGTGCAGCATCAAAGCATGACTACCAATCAGCCGAAACAAGAAACGTTACAAGAAATCAATAAACACAAAAACCAGCGCACAGGATTATTCAACAAGTATCATCGGACCAGGCGTATTTGCTTGTTAAATTTGAACTTCAGAATCATTTCCTAAGTGGTATCCTACGTATTGACAAAAAGGTTGTTGCTAAAGTGATTAGCCCAAACAGCTGTCATTCCAGGGAGATTTATACCTGACGGGGGTGGTGATGCTACACGAAATTTTGCATGAATTAAAAGTAACAAAGCAGCCAGGGATTGTGCTGAAACTGGATTTCAAGAAAGCCTATGCCAAAGTGTGGAGCTTCTTATTTGAAGTGCAACAATTAAAAGGTTTTAATTAAGGAGCAGTGGATTTCACTGGATAAGGCAGATAGTTTAGAGGGAGGACATGCGAGCATTAACATTAATGGGGAACAGAGGTGGATACTTTTAGATTTACAAGGGGGTCAGCAAAAGAGATCCATTATTGCCATTGTTGTTTAAGCTAGCTAGTTGGAGATGGCTTGGATTCCACTGGATAAGGCAGATAGTATAGAGGGAGGAGGATACTTTTAGATTTACAAGGGAGTCAGCAAAAGAGATCCATTATTGCCATTGTTGTTTAAGCTAGTTAGAGATGGCTTGGATTTCACTGGACAAGGCAGATAGTATAGAGGGAGGGCATGTGAGCATTAATATTAATGGGGAACTGAGGTGGATACTTTTAGACTTACAAGGGGGTCAGCAAAAGAGATCCATTATCGTCATTAATTGTTGTTTAAGCTAGTTGGAGATGTCCTGGGGTCCACTGGATAAAGCAGATAGTATAGAGGAGGACATGTGAGCATTAGGGAACAGAGGTGGATACTTTAGACTTACAAGGGGTCAGCAAAGAGATCCATCATTGCCATTGTTGTTTAAGCTGGTTGGAGATGGCTTACCAACCATGTTATCATCAGCTAGAGATGCAGGTTTAATACAAGGGTTAGTTCCACATTTAGTGCCTGGAGGGATAACACGTCTACAATATATATATGGATGACACAAGGGTTGTTTCTAAAGGTGGAGGAGCAATCCATCATCAATACCGAATTCTTATAATACTGGTTTGAAAATATGTCTAGTCTGAAAATTAACTACCAGAAGAGTGAAATCTTGTGTTAGGAGTTGAAAGTGATGAATAACTCAGAGCTGCCAATGTTCAATTGTCAAGTGGAAATTTCCCCATGAAAGTAACTCAGAAATAAGCGTGAATGAGTTGAATTTTGTGGCACAGAAGGTAGAGAAAAGATTAGGGCGTGTTTGGTTATGGCCCCAATTTACCTTATCAAAATTTGGTAATAGCCATAAGATTTTGCTAGTATTTGGTTCAGTTCCAAATTTTGGCATTTCTAAAAATCTGGCAAATTTGGCTACAGGTCATAACTTTTGGCATTTTCTTTAGAACACTAGTTTTTTTGTGTCTTTCTGAAAGACACTAAACTTTAGTGACTCTTTGCCGTAGGGTACTCTGCTCATTAAAATATATTATCCGGTTGAGAGAAAAGAGAAGTGAGTGAAAAGTTTGTTTTGCTCTTGATCCCTTCTTCTTCCTCCTTTTCTCTCCCTTCTCATCTTCTCCTCTTCTCATGGGGCCTCGAGCTCCTCTCGCATCACTGCTTGCTGATGGTAAGCTCCCATGTTAGCTCAAAAATTTCCAAGGGTCAAGGGCAAAATAGATTTTTCACTTACATTATCTCTCCTCTCTCAGCTGGATATTATATTTTAATGAACAGAATATCCTATACGGTAAATAGCCACCAAAGTTTAATGTCTTTCAACAAAGACATAAAAAGTCAGTGTCCTACAGCAAATGTCACAAAAGTTGAATGTCATGTAACCATTTTTGCCTGAAAATTTTGGTAAAGGCCAATTGTGCCAAGCCGTTTTCGAGGCAATTTGAGGGCCGTAGAATCATCCGCCAAAAATTTGGTAGGCTTGTTGATGTGCGGATGGTGGTTGGTTGCATTAAATGCTTTAATTTTTTGATTAACAAGCTTCAAATGACCATGTTTTCTAAATCGCATATTTGATTTGTGATCTGTTGAAACCGTTGTATTCCTTGTGATTCAATCAACAAAAAAGACCCATATTAGCTATATTTGGTGCAAAAAAATTTTAGATACCATGTGGAGCCGACGTGCCATACTCACAACTAGGGAAATTTTAGCTATCTTTTTGTTTGTTGGCATGGTTGCAATCCCAACATCTCTACTTTGCCAAAGTTTTGGTCATGCCCTGATTTTGGTATTGTCAAAATTTTGGTTTGGCTATTTAGGGTTATAGACCAAACAGGCAAGAGGTGTTCATAGCAACCATGTTAGAACTATTCTGGAGGTAGAACTATTCTCATTAATTCATGTTTGAGTAGTGTTTTTTTTGGTATGCAATGGTTTTTATCATTTACCATAAGGTGTTCATAGAAAAATGGACTTGTTAGAACTGGATCTTTTTGGCGCGAGGTGGATTCCGTTTAACGAATTCATAGTCGATCCAAGCTCCATCCCGACGGATTCCATTTCCTCGGAAGGGTGCATTTCAACCCCAAATTTACACTCGAGTAACTGTTGTCTTTGCCATTTCTCCAGATAAAAAAACTCGTACATTGGGGGATCAAAGACTTCATGCACAAACAAAAAGACTAGCTCGATTGGCATTTAGAAATCGCAACTAAGCTATGCCAGCGACAGTTAATGCATGCGTGGGTGCCTCCAACTAGCGCTACGTTGTTATATAAGCAGCAGTACGTAACGGCAACTAGTGCTACCCACGACCTCACGGATCGAATTGCGATCAGGCTCATTGGTTCTTCAGGATTCTCAAGCGTGCAGCCATGCATAGGACACCCCCTACACCCGGTGGCAGTAAGTATATATGCATGCTAGAAACTGCATATGCATTCATGTATATATATATCTTGCTTCCTAACCATGAATCGTCGATTCGGAATCATGTTTGGTTCATGCACAAACTCTAGCATCTATTCGATCCTCTAGTTGAACATAGATGCAAAGTATACTTGCATAAGCATTTGTGTCATATCCAATACCTCTGTCTCGGAGAAGTATGAATAACCCATCGGCATTTTGCATGTAGCTTCTCGATCAGTTTGTAAACTCCTGTGTGCAAATTAATGTTGAGTTCTCACTATATGCAGTGTCTAGCTTAGAAATCGGTACATGTGTGCTCACTAACCGTACTTTCCATGCACAGGTACTTCGCGGTCGACAAACACCGTTCGTCCTCGTTCCGTCTCCGGCAAGTCCTTCACCCTCCTCTTCGTGTCATATCATTTTCCTCGCTTCCGCAAGAACTTCAGGCTAGATATGTTGGCCCAGTTCTCAGAGAGAACTCACTCATTGGTTCTCTTTCTAGTGTTTCACACACGCACACACAAACAAGAATTACGGTGGAAGAAAAAAATATGTGCACACAAGAACTTCAGCGCTGCAACTTGCCTAGCCAGCGTTTTGTTTTCTCTATTCTATTTAAAACACATTTGATTACACGTCCTTTTAAAGACTACCTAATCAACTTGCTAATCAAGCAAAAATTTAAACATGAAAAGCCTAACAAAGGAAACAAACTCTCATGCACTGGCAGTTCTTCTACGAAGACAAGGAGATGGCGCCAATGCTATCTTGTCTTGCGGTTGTGACCGACGCTTATTGGTAGTAGGTATTTGGGAGATATGCATGTCGCCTCCACTCTTCACCACTACCTCTTTGCCGCTACAACCGTCGCCGATGGCACGACTCACGGCGACTCGATCTCGATTCTTCTTACGAGAAGCGGCCTCATTCCATCGCCGTTTGTCGGCCTTATGCGACTTCGTTTTCGGTGACTTCGCGCACGCATCTTCTTGCCGCCTCACCTTACCGCATCAAACTCTAGCGTCTATTCGATCCTCTAGTTGAACATAGATGCAAAGTATACTTGCATAAGCATTTGTATCATATCCAATACCTCTGGCTCGGAGAAGTATGAATAACCCATCGGCATTTTGCATATAGCTTCTCGATCAGTTTGTAAACTCCTGTGTGCAAATTAATGTTGAGATCTCACTATATGCAGTGTCTAGCTTAGAAATCGGTACATCTGTGCTCACTAACCGTACTTTCCATGCACAGGTCAGAATGTGGGTAATCAAAGCGAACGAGATCGGGAGAACAGGGGCGATGCATCCGCTTCAAATAGCCGTCGCCGCTCGGTGAGCTTCGACCTTGATGGTCATGATCCTTAGATCCGCCTCACTCTCTTCTTGCTAATGTTCCCATTCTTTTCCCAGTTGGAGCAGCAGAGCGCCGGAGCCCCTTCTGTCGGTACTTTGCCGTCGCCAAATCCCCTTCTTCCTCGTGTATTACATCAGATAAAAAAAAGTGTCTACAAAACTAAAAAACAATCATTTACGAACAAAAACGAGCTTGCTAAAACAATGTATAGCAGTCAACATTTCGGAACTTCTGATACCTAAAATATATTTGATGTAGGTATGTGTCTGGAAAAAATTGAGGAATTAATGCAGATGTGTACGAGATTGGAGAATTCGGTCAATGTAATTTTTGCGCTTCTTTATCAAGATTTTTTTCCAAATTTTATACATCATGCATTCTAATGTGTGAACGAACGCCTTAGGAATTGAAAGGGTTGATCCTAGGGTTGATCCAAGCACAGCGGACAGCCGCACAGGTATATTTATTGCCAATTAATAAGGTTGATTATAGTGATAGTAGGGGAAGCATTTCCTTTTTTTCAAAAAAAAAAGACACCGAATCAATTAAAATAGAGAAAAAGATCCACTTTACTCATTAGAAGTATGACGAATGTCCAATTAACCCATGAACCTTTTTGGCCCTTATCCCTAAACATCTAATATCGGGTCACTTCACTCTCTAAGGCAAGTTTTGAGAGTGGTTTAGCTACTGTGACCACCACATAACCTTATTTTGCCATGCTACATAGAAGATGATGTCATCATCATGTGTGGTGCCACAGTGGAACCTACTGTCAAAACTGATCTCAGAGGATGACGTGATCAGGTATTAGAAGTTTAGGGTTAAATAAAAAATATTTGTGATATTTCAGGAAAGTAAAGTGGATTTTTCCGAAAATTAAAACAGATCTGTGGTGGAAATGCAAAATACTTCATTTCTGCGAGAGGCCAAATTATATCTTTTGCGTGGCTCGTTTGCCATTTTCGTTACTTGTTGCTAGGCTACACTTGGGTTGTAGTGGTTGTTTGCACTTCTAACGCTTTGTTTTCGATTACGGTGCCCAGGCAACATCACGCCCGTGACAGCTGGTACTTACAATGGTGCCGCCAATAATGCAGGTAATGGTCATATTTTTTTTTTACTTTTTTTATTTTATGAATTGACATTTAATTTATGTATGAATTACCGGAAGAAGAGAAAAAAAGACCTGTCACTTTTAAGTCGGAGAATTTGCAAAACTAGGGTTTGTTTGAAATGCAAGAATTTTATCTAAAACTGTTCAATTCATGCATGACCGTAGCAAAATACCACGTTCCCGAACATCGGGTTTGTCTTTCTAGTATCAACCCTTCAGACGGATCAACTTATCTCACCTAATCGAATTCTAGTTTTTCCTTAAAAAAAAGTTGAATTCTACTTTGAGTTCATTTAGTGGAGCATAGAAGCACCTCTCCCGGAAAGAAAAGTTGATCCGTAGTTTTCTAGTTCGTTTTCTATTCTTAGTTTTGGCTCTGTACAAATAGTTGTGCCGTACTACCATTTTGCACAATCCATATAAAAACATTTTTTTTATCATAACAAATGGTATGGTAGCCTCATTTTGTATCTTTATTTCTTCTTATCCATTTGAAACACAACACCGTCTCGTGGAGTTTGGTTCTAAAAATATGCTTTTGAGTACGTATATCGTCGGCAAATACATTTATCTTTGGTTTGGGATATACAAGACATCATGCTCATTTGTTTCCATTTAGGGGGTGTTTGGGATTTTTTTTAAAAGGTGTTTTTAAGGACACGGTTAGCACCGGACGTTCAATGGGAAGCGAGCCATCAGATGCTCGGCACAACATCTGAGAATAGCGCTTGCAACATTGTCGATCAACGTGTGCAACAAATGAGTCGCAATTTCAAGGAATTATACTGTGAAAAAGATGTACCCTCTAAAAACTAATCAAGAAACTTGCAAACCATATCCAATGCACATCATACTATGTTTCAAAACTAGTTCAAAATTTTTAAGTAAACAAATCCACAATTTTACAACACTGAAAAACTCAAAAGTAACAGTGGCAATAGTAACCGAGAACAAACCCTCAAAAAATTAAAATAAAAGAGTAAACAACTATTTTTTTAGAAATAATACTGATACCGTAAATTTAGTGGCAACTACAAAAACATTTGGAAAGAGAATATGCACCCAAATGAAACATTTTAAAAAGTAACTTTAGCATATTTTTAAAAAACAGGAAACATATGAAAGTAGGTTATTGCAACATGACTTCTATACGGTGAATATTTAACCCGATAATAAAAGTGAACACCACCATGACCTTCCCAAGCACTCCTTTTCTTCCTTCGTCCTCAACCAACCACCCGACTCTCCTTATTTGTTTAGTTTCTTTTTTGTCTTCATTGTAGTGACAACCAGTGAATTTCTTCTTTTCCTTCTTAACCATGGGCAACGTTGAGGCTCCTCGTGCCTCTACCACTATTTCCGCCCATCTTAACTCATCTCACGTTGTCGCCATGTATTTCGTTGTCCTCCTCCAGATCAAGCAGTTGGCGTGATCACTTATCGCTCGCCGCACTACCGCCCACCTAATTCTACATCCATGACTCCTAATGAACCCGCCTAACCGGGTAAACCTAACTCACACCGCCATCCTCAATATTGTCGTTGAAGAACCCCATGTTTGTTCTTTTCTTGGATTTGGCAAGTGTTCACTTGTTTCCTAAAGAGTGAATGTTCACTTTGCATAGCATTTCCTTTTCTCTTTCGCCCAAACCATGTTTTAGTGGTACAATTCATTTCAAAATAGTCTTGAGTGCGTTGCGTCCACACACAGTAACACCATGGCGACAAGAGCCAGGATGTCACCTAAGCTTAACTCAAAATTTAAACTAGTATTACTTATACTTTCGATAGTAATTTTCCTAATAAAACTCTACACAAGTCATACTACAATAAATGCCATGAGATGCCATAACCAATATTTAACATTTACACATGACTTGGAACCTCGTGTGAATGGTTAACCATGCGCCTAGGAGCATTACCTAACATAGAGAACTAGCATCAACATAAAGATAAACAACCACTTTAGTTCATCAATGAAGATAAACTGCATTATCCGATCATCACTATAAATTACCATTAAGATCCATCATTAGAACTAATTAGCTAAGCAAACCATTAAAGTCTGAATATGATAACTAAAAAAGATATCTAAATTATTGATTGCACATGAAATGAATGTGCTACTACCGCCCATGCATGTCACATTCAACGTTCACATAAAAACAAAAACAAATCAAGGGTGAGTCCAAAAACTCATCAAGTATATAATAAAATAGTAAACATCACATGGCATAGCAGTTTCCATTTATAATCTCATCATCATCACCTCATTGTTTCATTAATGCAATGGTTGGCTATACTACATGTTCACATCTCATAGCTTATACCAATATACCCATCGATGAACACTCTTGTCCCATCCTCTTTCATACGGGGACCAACCTCCTCCCCGTGGAGTGCTTACTAGTAGGTATTTCTCTAGAGTGCGCTAGACCAGTCATATAACTTTCTCACGACTTGGCTCATGCACTCTGGACTAGTTATATGATTTTCTCACCGACCCTAACTCAAGCGCACTCATTTCATGATGTAATTGCAAGTGATGCAATATTTTCCAATAGTCATTTAACATATTCCATCATTACCATGTAACCATCAATATCATTTAGTCATCAATCATCATATACCATCATAATTGACAAGAATAAATATAAGTAAAGCATGGCGAGACAAAATTAAGAATCAAATAGCAAGAACAAACAATCGCTACCATTCTACCACACTTGCCTTAACCATGTAGATAGACTTGATGGCGTGATCTCCCTAGCCCAACATTGAGACTAAAATGCCACCAAACTACACTAGTTACCAATTTAAACATTAAATTACAATAAATTCTAGCAAGCATATAAAGAATAAAACTCATCCACGAGTCACAAAATAATCAATTAA